>LFZO01000973.1:0-14777 GCA_001578225.1 Pseudocercospora musae
TATAGAAGGAGCTTATAGATAGGGGCTTTATAAATAAACAAAACGGTAAGACGTACTATAGCAAGACTAGTAAGTAGATACTATACTAATAGGACCTCCGTACTCCGAAGCTAGCTATTATCCTACTACTACTAGAAGCTAGGTATAGACTAATCTATTAGGAGGTCCTAGGTAATAGTACCTTCGCGGCTATCGCTAAGCGCGAAGGCAAGAGGATTAGGAAACTTATAGACGAAGAACGTACTAAGGACGGGTCTATCCCTACTATAGTAGTTAAAGCGGTAGCCGTAACCTAGAACGACTAGCTAATCGTAGAAATGTATAGTCTCTAGGAGGACGAGGGAGACGACGATACGGACCCGATTACTACGATATCTACTATAACGAAGTTATAGACTAAGAACCCTTCGCGACCTAGTATAGTCCCTATAGGTATACCTAGTCGGAAGGCTATAGACAAGGTTAAGGAGTAGTAGGAGATAGTTACTAAGACTAAGAATCTTATTACTACTTAGTAGAGGGCTTAACGATAAGTTAGTACTATACCTAGTACTTCGACCGAGTCTCCTACTAGGAGCGCTATATCTACTACGCTAGCTTAGTAAGTCGTTAAGTCTTAGGAGATCGAAATAACGGAGGATAGTACGAACGACTCGTCTCCTACCCTAGCTAATCCGCCCGTTTATAATAGGAAGAGGGATACTAATCCGAAGTTATTCTACTTCGATAATTATATTAAAAAGTATAGTATAGGAGATACGACTAGGATATAGAACATCTTCTAGACTTCTTAGTTTCTTAATCTTTAATCTAGCGTATCTATAGGCGATCTCTTAGCCTATAGGGTTCCTACTAATCTCTTCTAGAAGCGAGTACCTAATAATCTAGAGTTTATATACGATCTAGTAGCCTTCCGGAAGGACAAAGGTAAGGCGACGTATATCGACGTCTATACCTTAGAATACCTTCTATACTTCTAGGAGTTACTAGTAGATAGAGCGACGGATACTAATAACGTACCTAGCTCGGTAGGTACCTACGTAGTATAGTTTACTAGTATGTAGGTTAGATATACTCTACTAGCCGATATTAAGGACCTATATAGTAGACCTATAGAGGTCGACCTATCTATATTAACTCGCGAATTTGCGGTCGTACCGAGTATCTATATCGATATTAAGATCCGTAACTATAGTATTCCGGTCCGTACTATAATTAATAATAGCTCCGAGTTCCTTATTATATCCTTAGTCCTCGCTTAGTAGCTTCGCTTACTAATTAATAAGGAGGTAGTTTTAGGTATAAGAGGCGTTAATAGGACGGTTGCCTTTATAGGCACTTATTACAATATTATAGTAGACGCCTTTAGAATAGTATACGCCTTTACGTTCTAGATAGCGGCTAACCTAGAGACACCTATCCTTCTCGGACGACCCTAGTCTCGCATAGTACGCGGTATCTAGTAGAACTATAATAATAGATCGTAGGAAGGCACTATTACTAACTAGAAAGGGAATAAGATCGTCTTTACTAGCCATATTAGTAATCAAGGTTACAAGTCCTATAAGGAGATTATCGCTACTAATTAGAGACGTAGGGAACGCCTTACTAGCCTAGAATCCTAGATCGAGAGGGAAAAGCTCTAGCGCTACTATAGGACCGTTAGTTTACGCCCTATATACCTATAGTCTATACTAATCGAGTTCGTTCTAGTTAGAGGAGGGGGGATATTAAATAGATTAGCTTCCTACTAATTAAGTACCTTATAACCTACTAGACGAACTACTAGGCAATAATAGTAGCTTAGGAAATAGCGACTTAGAAAACGATAACTTAGAAATCGAGGTCTTTCGGACTATATACTAAGACTCGGAAGCTTCCTATAGCTAATCGGAAGTATCTACTAATAACCCCCCTAGAGGTTATTATAGTAATGTATTTAGCGGTATTCTAGAAAGGGACTACGAGCTATATATCGAGCGCCTCGACGATAGAGACGATACGTCGGAAGAGGTATATACTCTATTCTATTATACTAACCTTCGAAGCGGACGCCGGAGGGAGTAGTTACCTCTACCTACTTAGTCCTCGGTAGACGTTTATACCCTATACAAGCGGGTAGCTAACAAGATTAAACTAGTTAAAGGTAGCGTATATATAACGGATAGATCTAGTCCTAGTAGTAACCCGAACTAGAGATAGGACTACCTAGACCGAGAAGTAGCTCTTCTACTAGGAATAGGGCCCTATAACTAGAAATACATTATAAAGAAGTTCTCTACGATTAAGTATAGAACGAGGCTAATAGTAGAGCGGCTTACTAATATTCGTACCGGTCTAGAGCTTACACTAACGGAGAGGTACCTCCTAGAGGAGCTACTATATAATAGGGAGGCGGTACTAGTATACGACTTTACGTACCTTAGCCGTATTAACCCTAAGATTGTACTACCGTAGAAAATTAGGACTATTCTATATAAGCTATAGGAGTATCCTTCCTTTAGGATTAATCCGAGTCTACGCCTAATCGTAGAAGATATAGTCCGTAAGCGTATATAAGTAGGTATACTAGAACCTTTACATACTTCGTACTACAATCTATACTTCCTAGTAGGTAAGAAGTAGGTCCCTAGGGGGGACAAAGAGTATCGCCTAATTAATACTACTACAAAGTTCAATACTATAACGATTAAGGACGCTAACCTACCGCCCGATATAGATAGTTTCTTAGAAGCCTTTGGGAACTATATCGTCGCCTCGCTAATAGATATCTTTTCGGGATATAACTAGATCCTATTAGATAAAGGTAGTAGGGATATTACGAGCTTCGATACGCTACTTAGACTCTTGTATTAGACGACTCTTCTATAGGGAGCTACTAACTCTATTACCTAGTTCGTTCGATCTATTACTTAGGTACTATATATCTATATCTCGTATATCGCTATACTATTTCTAGACGATATAGGCATTAAAGGACCTAAGACGAGATATAGGAGTAAAGAAGTAGAGCCTAGTATCTAACGCTTTGTCTAGGAATATATTAAGAACCTAGACTAGGTTCTATGCGACCTAGAACGAGCGTACCTAACGATCTATAGCTCTAAGCTTTAGCTCCTCTATTAGAAGGTTAATATTATTAGCTATATTACTAATACGAACGGTAGGCATCTAGATACTACTCGTATAAGGAAGATAGCGGACTAGGCGACTCCGATCTATTAGAAGGAAGTTCGGATCTAGATTAGGATAGTAACCTACTTTAGGATCTAGGTCGAGGATTTCTCGATTATCTATAAGCTACTCTTTACCCTTCTCCGGAAAGACGCCGAGTTCCGATAGGACGAAGAGTATTAGTAAGCTAAGGAGAGGATTATATAGGCATTAATTACGGCCCTAGCTCTTGTATCTATTAACTATATAGAAGGCGTAGGGACTATCGTAGTCGCTATCGATTCTAGTAGGGAAGGTTATAGTAAGGTACTAATATAGTACGATAGGGAGGAGCTATCTATATAGTATCCTATGCGATATAAATCCGGTTTATAGAACCCTACGGAGGCGCGATACGATATAGGCAAGAGAGAGTGCCTAGGGGTCTATAAAGCGCTTAAGAAGTTCTACTTATAGCTATTCGGTATCTACTTCTAGCTTGAGGTAGATACGAATACTTTAGTCTACTAGCTTAATCGAGTAGCTTCTAATCTACCGAATTTAGCTATAGCTAGGTAGGTAGCGTAGATCTATCTCTTTAACTTTAACGCTATCTATGTTCCTAGAAAGCGACATTCTACTATAGATGCCTTATCTCGTAAGCCGATTACGGACGAAGACATAGTAGAGATATAGGAGAAGGAGGACGTCAATACTATAATAGACTATACGTTCTTTTCGACCTTCTATATTAATACTTATCTAGTAATCGAGGTAGAAGATAATATAGCTATAGGTATAGACGAAGAACAAGGAGCCGAGGGCGCCGAACGAGCTAATATACTTAATAGAGAATACTCTAATAACTCCTACTACATCGCCTACTTTCTTACTTATAGTAGGAGAGCGCTAGGGATCTCTAGAAGCTAGTATCGTCGCATTATTAAGTAAGCACGACGGTTCGTAGTTAAGGATAGGCATCTATAGCGATAGTCTATAGTTAACGCCTCTCTATAGAGAGTTATCGATAATATAGAAGCTAGATAGGAGATCCTATATATCCTCTATAAGAAGAATAGGTACCGAGTAGCTAAGGGAACTTTTAATCTATTAAGAAGGCAGTATTAGTAGGATAGAGTCTAGGCTAACGTTTCTAGGCACTATAAAGGCTATCCCGAATGTACGTTCTATAATAGTTACCGCCGGGCTAGTAAGCTTCGTATATCTACTTAGTAGTTAGTCGGGGAACGCTAGTATATAGACGCGGTTTATATTAATAGTAGCAATAGTATACTAGTAGCTCGAGAGGCGTTATCTCGATAGCTAGAAGTATAGTACTTCTATTTATCCTCGAAAAAGATTACTACGACGTATATAGCCAAGTTCCTATAGAAGGACATCTTTTATAGATAGGGTACCCTAGCCGAGATAGTACTTAACAATACTCTAACTAACTTTACTAAGGAAGTCTAAGCGCTAATCGTCGGCTACGGAGCCAAGATAGTTAAGATATTACTATACTATCCTAAGTCGAATACTATAGTTAAAGTTAGACATAAAGCCCTTCTTAATACTATCGCTAAGCTTACAAATAGAGGGAATAGGCGGATACCGATTACTAACTATATATCCGCTATCCTATAGGCCGACTATACTACTACCGTTAGGACAACTAGCCTTACGCCTATAGAAGTTATAATAAGGTAAGAAGTAGTCCTACCTATCGAACTTACCTATCGTACCTATAGTATCTTCGATTAGGGATTAGTTAGGGACCGTTCCGACCTTTTATATTTGCGTACTAAGGCTCTCGAAGAGATAACAAGTACTATAGAGGAAGGCCTTACTCGCTAGAGGCGCCTCTAGTAGGAGATAAAGTAATACTTCGACGATACTTATAGTATAGATTACGCTCCCTTTAAGGAAGGGAATCTCGTACTAGTCTTCTAGTCGGAGCTAAAGACGAGCTTCTTGCATAAACTTGCTTTCTACTAGAAGGAGCTATATCGTATTTAGGAAGTACTCTATAAGGGCGCCGCTTATCGACTTTAGGAGCTAGATAGTTCTATACTAAAGTATACGTAGCTAAGGGCTAACCTAAAGAAGATAGACTTTATAAGGGAACCTACTATACCTCCCTAAACCGATAAGAAAGTATTAGTAGGGATAGAGAATATCGCTAGAGACCTTAACCCGTTCCGCAAAGATCCGAATACCGTTCTAGATACTAAGCTACTAGAGGATTTTGTATACCTACAAATAAGGCTTAGTAAGCTATTAGTAATAACTCAAGAAGAAAGGGATAGATATATACGAGTTAGCTTCGTATAATTTAGCCTATAGTTAGAGTTAAAATCGAAGTTAGAATCGGAGTTAGAATCGGAGTTAGAAATAGAGGTCGATACCGATACTAGGTCTTAACTAGACTAGATATAGGAGCTAGACTACGAGTCTAACGACGGAGATCTAGACGATAGCTAGTTTACTAACGAAGATCCTAAAGTCCTAGAAGCGCTAACTAGTAGGTAAGGTAACTTGCGACTAGATAGTTAACGTTTCCTATATTTGTTTATTTAATTATTTTATCAAATCTTCCTTTCTACGATACTATCGTACTAGCTACGTATATTTCCTTTATACTTGCCTTGTTTTTAGAGTTTACCTTTAGGATTTCGACTTATAATAATATCTAGGGGGAGTAATTAGTAGGAGCTATTAGCTACTAAGCTATTTCTTTACCGAGGTTCTACGATATATCGGCTCTATACGCGCTATCGGTAGTAGCTAAGCGAGATATATAGAAAGGGAGGCGCCTATAGAAGCCTTACTAACTAGAGAATCGGTCGCTTATTAGGGACTAATACTAGCGCTTAAGGATAGCTACGCTAATCGGGGAACTACCTCCCTATCTATAAGCGATAGGAAGGAAGGAATATCTAGAAAAACTAGATTACAAGTAGCCTATATAGGGGGGATATAGACTACCTTTATATAAGGATCTATTAGGTAATCGATCGGAAGGGAATCTTGCGATCTAATAATCCCTAGGAGGATTATTAGCGAAAACTTACTAGGATACTTCCTAGAAAGCTAGATTGCAAGGTAACTAATAGCGATATACTAACTTAGTCTACTATTAGATAGGTAGGTAGTAGGAGCGGAGCTATGGCTAGGAATCTATATAGAGCGCCGAGAAAGTAAAACTTTACTTCCTAAGGTTTCGGGATAGGCCGCCTACGTGCCTATATATATACGACTATTTAAATATAAATTTGCTCGAACCTCTAAGTAATTACCTATATATACGTATCTATAGTTACGAGTAAATATCTACCTATAGTCTTTATTCTAAAGCCCTTATTAACGGGCGCCTATACCTACCTACCTATTCTTTCCTCTAACTAACTAAGCTTCCGATATAGCTAAAGAATAGTAACTCGTTTCCGCTAACCTAGCTTCCTCTACTTCTTCTTCGACTACCTATCGGTTTAGTTAGCCTACTACTATTGTCTAGCTAGGCTAGAGCGCTACTTTGCTTAGAATCTTTATAGTTCTAGAGAATAGCGAGCTCGCTTAGGTTACTAACCTTACCGACGCCTTTAAGATTATCGTAGGCATTGCGGACCGCTAGGCAAAGATCGAGGCGACTCGGTAGCTACTTACTATCCTTAATAGGGCTAGCGAGAGCCTATTAGTTACTATTACTACTAGTATAATAGGTCTACGCCGCGAGATAGGTAGTACTATCGATTTTAAGAATCTAGTTCTCGAGGGCAAGGAGCTCTCTAAGGCCTATCTATTACTCGCTATTGTCGAGGAATAGGGTATTAATATCTACTACTAACTTAACTATCTAACCGTAACCCTCGAGTATTAGGGTAGTCTAATAGCGCTCCTATAGAGCCTAGTTAATTTCGCCTACAATAGCGCGGAGCGAGCTAAGAACGTTACTACCTTCGTTAATAAGAACAAGAACCGTCGACAAGATACTAAGCTCGTTAGTAAGACAAGAATCTACCGAGTTATATCTACTCCTAAGAAGACCGGTCGGTAGAACCTAAGCCTTACGTTTACTAATAGCGACTTCGACTCGAAGTATTATAAGAAGTATAAGAAGGAGATCGCTACTATAAACCTAGGTAGCTAGGAGGTAGTATAGCTACTAGCTAACAAGGAGTACTATATTAGTAGTTCTAGGTTTATTATAGAGGGACCGGCTCGCATTATACCAATTATTACTCTATCTTAGCGATAGGCAATCCGTTACTAGGCTAAGGCGTAGAAGGTAGTAGACGAGGTAGCTATCCGAGAGCTCGCCGCCTAAGAGAGTACTAGGCCGCGTTGTACTACCGCTTAATAAACCTACCTATAGTAGGAGTACGCTACTAAGATAGCTAAGCTACGCTAGTAAGAGGAGGAATATAGATAGAAGGCGTTACGCCTCGAGGCTACGGCGGCTAAGGAAGATACTAAGTTAGCTAGTAATAACGGTAGAGGTAAAGAGATAGATTTTAAGGTAGAGATTAAGGACGTGTATACCAACTATATAGGTAGCTAGTTCGGTCGGTTTATAGCCGAGCTAGATACTATAAGCGTTAAGGGAAAGGATATTAGCTCTTTTACTATAGTCTATAACCTAGCTCGGTAGTTTAAGGATCTATACAACCCTAACGAGCTAGACGATATCTATACTAAGTACCTTAAGATCTATGCAAAGTTCTATAGCCTACGCTTAATTAATATAAAGGATAACCTTATAGATCGGCTCTTTCGGCTTAGTAAGAACGGCGATATAGAGGAGGGTTTCGAGGCCTTCTATACCTCGAACAAGGCTTACTACTTCGCTAGTACCTCCGTTACTATAGCCTTAGTAGCGTATCTCGGCTTATACGCCTTCGTGCTAGTCTAGTCTAACGTACTAGTTATACTAGAGCGATTCCTAAGTACGGTTACTCGAGCCTTTAGGTAGCTAGAGATCTTAGAGATAATCGCTAGACAAGGTAGTATAGTAGTTAACAATATCTTTAACTAGGCTAAGGACCTTAAGGGACGGAAGTAGAGCCTTATAGAGGACATAATTATAGAGGCTACGATGTATTACTAGTATCTTCGTAGCTATCTACTAGAGAAGTAGATAGGTATTAACCTACTACAAATCTATAGTATTAGTAACTAGCTAGTCCGATAGAACCTACTATTATAGCTCCTTATAGTCGCGCTTCGACCCGATTACGTATATAAGCTTATCTCGGTACTAAAGCCTACTAAATTCTATTACGAATACGAGATACCTAAGAAGAGTAACTTGCCTCTAGCGGAGACAATGCGCTTAAATAGTAACGTTCTAGAACTAGTTAAGGGTATTAGCGCTAACTAAGTCCGCGTATTAGTATCCTTCGAGGCGGAAGATAAGCTTGTCTACTCTTAAGGTATCGACTATATATACGATCTAGAGATTTTCGCTATATAGATATAGAAGCTTAAGGCTCGCGGCCTTATACCGCTAAGCGGGCAGGTAGGGAAGCTTACTAATAAGTACCTTACGCCTAAAGATCTAGAGGCTACGAGTAACCGCGCAAACGGCAAGATTACTTAGTAGAACTTAAAGCTACTATTAGAAGGCTCTACTTCGTTTAGTATACTATATCTACCTTATAGTAATATTATCGATATAGCTATCCGAGTCCGTATTAACCTATACTTCTACTATATTAAGGGGACTAAGGTTAAGGGCTTTAACCTTACTATCGCATAGGTTATAGAGGCTTACCGTTATCTAACGCCTATCTTTCGCTAAGGCGGTATAGTTCTATACGCGTTTCTATACGCGATCTAGCTTACGGGCCTTAGTCTAGTAGTAGACGCCCTTATTAGGTACATTCTATAGTCTAATCCCTCTATACGAGACGAGGTAAACTAGCTATTCGCGATAGACTATAAGGAGCTTAGAAGCTACGTTAAGGACTAGAACCTACGTATCTACGAGGTAGTTCGCGAGGTTCTAGCGTCGCAATCCGAGCTCGAGCGCAAAATGTATAGTAAGAAGAGCTATAGAGAGGCTTCGGGCCTTACGGACCGACCGGACGATAATAAGGTACTAGATAAGAACTACGGAAAGTACGAGCTTCGCTAATTAGGTCTAAGGAGCTAACTACGAGTAGAACTAGGGAGTAATAATCCCTAGGGATACGATTAAAAGTCTACCTAAGGTAGCGAGCTAAAGAGCTTACCTATTTGTTTTCTATATACATAATCGCGGTATTGTATCTAGTTAGATACCTAGAAAGGGAGGGATATTAGCTACCAACTAGGACACACTTAACTACCGAGTTAGGTAGGGGCCTCGATTAGTATATATAGTCCTCTTCCTACTAGGGAGAGACATTATTAACCTTCGTTTAGTATACATTACTAGTTACATTTCATGTGCCTCTACTATAGAGCTCTAATTACTACTATATGCCTCTATGACTACTACGATAGTTAGTCCGCCTAGTATGGCTACCTATAGCCTAATAGGTTATACTACCTATAGTCCCTTCCTATACTACCTAGCCCTTAGGTTTGTATAGGTTCGGGTACTACTTATTACTAAAGTAGAATTAATCCTAACCTCTTACTATTATAGAATTATTTAGTAGATCTACTATAGGATATACCTTCGCTAATATAGTAAGAGTAGATAGTTTATCTATAAGAGAAACATTAATAACTACTAGGTCCTATAACCTTCGAATTAATCTAAGCTAGTAAAGGTACGAAGCTAAGCCTCTTAGTAACTATAATAGGTAGTTAGGATAGACTAAACTATATTCTATTCCTAGGTAATAGTATATAGAGTATATCCTATTAGCTTAGATACTAGGAGTTTATTATACTATAGAAATTCTTAGATAAAGGCAAGATTGTACTAGAGTAATACCTTATAACTATCGATATCTATCTAGAGAGTAAGGCTTCGGTTTAGGTAGACAAGAATATACTTATTAAGAAACTCCTAGTATCTAGCTTCGTAAGGACTATAGAAGATAAGAATATTACTACTTTTAAGAGGTTATTCCTAGATTATTTTACTAAGGTTAATACTAAGGACGCCCTAAATACTATTCCCTAGATCTAGGAGCTCGAATAGGAAATAGATAAAACTCTAATATCCTACTATTAGTAAGCTAGCGACCTATTAGTTATTATAGGTAGTATAGATTATATAGAGAATCGAGAAATAGAGCCTACTATATAAAGCCTACTAATTCTAATAGTTAATAGTAATATCTTCTTAAAGGGAATTAGGGAGAGTCCTTCTCTAATACTCTATAGCTTAGAGTATATATCGTCTACTACTAAATCCTTAAAGGGAGCTCTCGAGTATACTAAGGCTACTAGGAGACGTCTACGAATCGAGAATAAGACTAAGGAGAGAATGCGTAATCGTAAGCGTATCGAGTTAGTAGACGAATTAATACTAGTTATTACTAAGGATAAGAATAATAGACTAAGGTTACTAGCCTCTAAGTAATATCTATTAACCTAATTCTAAGGGCTATCCTAGAAGAAGGTAAATCTACTTAACAAGTTTAAGCTAAAGATAGCTAAAGCTATAGTATAGACTACTAATAATATAACTATAGAGGACTTAGAGTTACTCGCAAATAGACTAGGTCTTACCTTATACCTAAAAGATTTATATACTAATAATCGTTCTAATCGGAACCTACTATTAGGCATATATACAAATACGATAGTAGTTATATCTAACTAGTCTCGAGCTATAATTAATAGTTAGATTCCTCTACTACTAGCTCTATCTATAAATAGTTAGGAGGTAGATCTAAATTTTAATCTATAGTAGTCTAAGAACGAATTTGTAAGTAGTAGCTACTAGTATAATAGAAAGGATAGCCTTCTATATATCGCCTATAGCTATCTTAGATACTAACCTATAAAGGATATATCTTATCCTAATAGATACGAGAAGCTATTATACGACGAGTAATAGATACTAAAGGATATTATATTTAAAGATTATAGGCCTCTAGTAGAGACGGAGCCTATCCCTACTAGTAGAGTAAATAATATTACCTTAGGATTACGCTCTACTAGGATTTAGGAAGTTAATAAAGATAGCGGTAATAGCCTATATATACCTAGATTCCTAATATCTATATTAGAAAATAATTATTACTTAGGAGATTATTTCGGCGTAGTATATACTAAAGAGCCTAATAGAACAATATCGCGACTAGATATAATTTCTATATTAGATATAATAGTTACTAACGATAAGCTAGTCTTAGAAAAGAAGGTAGCGTCTACTATTTAGTTAGATACGAGGAACTATAATCGTACTAACTCCTTATAACTACCTTAAGAACGGGTTCGAAAGCCTATATAGATTTAGGACTTCCTAAATTATAACTAGGAATTGCCTAATACTAGACTATCTATACTACTAGGATTTATTCTACTATATTAAGTAGTACTATAAAAGGCTAAGTATAAGTTAAAAAAAGACTTTACTAAGATTTAGGTATACCTTAATTAGGATAAACTACTTATAGCGATTAAGCTTTAGAAGAAGGTATAGATAACGGTTAATCTATTAGAGTTACTATAATAGTTACCTATCTTCTACAATACTATATTAATACTAATAAAGCTACTATATAAGGAGAGGCGCTAAATAAAGTAGAATATATTGGATAAGCTAGTAGACTAGTAGCTAGCTCTAGTAACGATATAGGTAAACAAATTAGTAACCTAAATTAGTAATAAAGATTAGTAGGAAGTAGAGTCTAATATAAAGGACTTCCTTAGGAGAGATAGTAAGTCCTTCTCGGTATAGGCTATTCTATACTATATTGACCTATCTAGAGAGATTATAATCCTATACAAGTTTACGTATATAGACTAAGGCTCTAATCTTAACGTTATATACTTAGTACTAGTACAAAAGCTCTATCTAGACCTTAAGGACCTTAAAACGATTAATTACTAAAGGCTATAGATAACGGTTACTAGTAGAAATTCTATAGAGCTTATCTACTTCGCGATCTTTTACCGTTTACGTTAAGATAGAAGGGCTTACTAGACGAATCTAGGTAGTAGTAGTACCTAAGCTAGCTACTTACTAGGATACCTCGTACCGTTCCTCCCTAGTACTACTCTTAGGTCTATCTTAGCTTTATTTAGTATAAGTAGACTTTAATATCTTTAAGGAATATCTTAAGATAGATAACTATAAACGAGGCGAGTAGCGAATTACTCTTACTAGACCTACGTTAGAATAGGTAGTTATCTAATATTAATAGATACTAGAGAGTTATATCCTATTAATCGGGAAAGATAGTAAAGACAAAGCTTTAGAGATATGTTTAGATTACTCTAATTCTAATAGGGAATCCTTATCCTAGTCTTTAGGATATAAGTCCTATATAGAGAGCCTAGTAAATATAGAAAAGCGTAGCCTACTACCTAGGAAGAAGCGTACCTATATGACCTTCGTATTAGATATTCTAAATAAGGGTTCTAACTAGAGGGATTTTTAAGAGGCCCTAAGTAGGACCTAAAAGGACTTACTACTTAGATAAAAATAAAAGTACCTAAGGAAATAGCTAGTTTACTAGTAGATAGTCCTTAGGAGATAGAGCTACCTATTAAAGTATATAGTTTATCTATCGACTACTAGTAGGATAGGAATCGGGAAGATAGTCTCCTAATAGCTATGTATAACTATTATAGTATATATTTCTAGTAGGCTAACTCGATAGGTTATTACAAGTAGGTACTATATAGGTATAGTATAAGGACCTCGATAAGGTAAGGTCTCTTACTAAGCCCTAAGTATACTAAGCGGCGCGCGCTAGGGATGTACGCTAGACGTATATAACTCGTATAGCCTTTTTAACTTAGCGCGCTACGCAATCCTTTTAAAAGGTACTTATTAGTTCTACTATCTACTAAGTTATTAGTTAGGTAGGTATTCTATACGTTACTATATACCTAGCCCCTAATAGTTCTAATAAGTCTATCCCTATAGTAGCCTATAGAATACTATATAATAAGCATAAGCGAGCCGACTACGTTAGGTAGTAATACCGCGGCGCCTATAGACGACGATCGCTCCTAGGGAGATAAAGAACGTTAGATAACCTTTAGCGAGCGGTAGGCTACGTTAAACGAGCGAATCGCGTACTCGAGAGCTAAGTAGAAGCTACTTAAATAAGAAGTCTAAGCCTAGGAGCTAGAGTATAAAAATGCTAGGCTACGTATATAGCGCGACGTAGGATTAGCGCTAGCGGATACTCGGCGTAGTATAAGCGTCGAGTAGTCTAATTGCTAAGTATCGCTAGAGTCCGACTAGGATACCGGCGATTCTAGGGATAGATCTATAGAGAGTATCTATAGGACCCTACCCTCTCGGCTTAGTCTTAGTATTATACTATCGCGAGGATATAGCGAGGTATCTATACTAAGTATAATAGACGCGGTTATAGATATTATAGTAGGCAAGCCTAGACTAAAAGAGCTAAACCCCTTTAGGGATAATACTATTAAAGAGGCAAGGAGGCTCCTAAGAGAACTAGCCTTAATCTTTACTTTATTAGGAAATACGTATCGTACTAACTATAGTAGACGCTATATAGGATTATATACCTTGTAGGCGATACGTATAAGAAGTAGTATAATAACTACGATCTCGAAGACCTAGGTACTTATATCTATAAAGATTTCAAGGATTTCTATATTAACTACGTAGGAGATCCTATAAATCGTATACTAGACGTAATCCTCGAGTATAAGGTAGTACGTTAGCGTAAGAACTAGACGGTTTAGAACTTTGCCCTCGAACTTGTAGTACTAGAGGATTAGCTAAGCGACTATACCGAGGCGTAGCGTATACGCTATCTACTCGTAAAGTTATAGCCTACGCTACGTAGTACTATCGTTAAGTACTATACTATTCTAGAGCTAAGGTAGGAACTAGTATAACTCGCGGCTTATATCGAGATACTAGATAGACTATCTAGTAAGAAACGAGAGCGAGATAACGAGGACTATAGTAGTTTAAAGAAGAAGCGCTACCTTAATAACTATAGTAGTAGTAAGGAGTAGGGCGGACGTAATAAGAAAGTAGGCGAGAAGCCTATATAGACTAAAGACTAGACGTCCTAGTAGGTTAGTTCGAGTTAGGTTCGGGTTTAAAACCAAACCCAACCCATTTGTCTAGGTCTAATCTTAGGGAACCGGAAGTTTGTCCGGGTTCAAACCCAAAAATTCAATAGGTTTATAGCGAACAATAGAAACATTAGAAAGGCGGAAATTGCGAAATATCGAGATAGAGAATATATTGTTATTTATGTATACTACCATTATCGTAGTCCTAAAGGACAAACTAGTCATTTCTTCTATATATACTACTAGTATCGTAGTCCTTAAGGATAGAGCAGTTATTTCTTTCTATAGTATAGCGCTAATAGCTACCCTTCCGTTCCTTTATTACGTACGACGGTTCTTATATAGATTCTCGCTAAAGTCTACATCTCTAATAAAGATACCGTAGCCCTTTAGAAGCAAACTTAGTATAACAATGTCCTTCTACTAAATAGTAACACGCTTAGTATAGA
>LFZO01000974.1:0-14761 GCA_001578225.1 Pseudocercospora musae
ATTACCCCCTTCCCTTCGTTCCTAGCCCTAATAACCTCCTTAACTGCGATTCTTTCTACAATCTCTTTCCCTAAGAGTCCTTGGATTTCCTTCTACTCTTGTAGGTCCGTAATGTAGACTCTAACTACTATCCTCGGGGGTTTTGGCGCCTCCTAACTCGCTACTACTACCTAGGTACGGTGGTTTAGGCTTGTCTCTTATTGTTTCTTTATAATCTTTGCTACGGCTATATTAGCTACCTTCGTAATCATGTAGCTTGCCTAGTTGTAGATTGCTTTTAGTCCTCTAAGGAGCTCTAAGATTATTATCTTGTATGCCCTCTTAGGGGTTTTCCTATCCTCTACCTTTAGCACTTCCTCTACCCTAGTACATAGTGCTTTCCATTCGTCCTCCCTCCCTTCCTAACTGTTTTCCCTTCGTCTCTAATTGTTCGCTACCATCTTCTAATCCTATAGCTATGAGCCTAAATATATACCTAATAAGGAGGAGGGTTCTAGATAGGATACTAGAGTATATATATAGATATAGGGCCTAGATATCTAAGTATATTATACTTTTCTATCTAGAGAGATAAAGGATAAGGAACTAATTTATCTAAAGAATAGGATTATTATAGTAGGAGCTTACCTAGACTAAGAGAGGCCTAAACGAAGTAACTAGATAGATAATTAAGGAGGATCTTCTAGAATAGTTCTTACTTATAAAGGAAGAACTAGAAAAGGAGAAGGAGGAAGGTAGGAAGTAGAAATAGGAGCCTAGTAAGAGGAAGGAGCTATAGAGATCCTCTCTATATCCTATAGCCTAAATAGATACTAATAGTAGGAATAGAATCCTATAAAGTAGGAAGGAGATAAAGGATTTTATACTAGAGGCTATAGATAGAGGGCTTTTACCTTTAAGAATAGATAGAGATAGCTACTTATCTAGTAGTTAAAATAGTATAGTAATATAAGAATTTACTACTATATCTATTACTTAATAAATATAGTAATAGTATTCTTCGATTAAATTAGAGTAGATAAGTATATTATCTAGATATACTATATAGAATATATCGAGGAATAGTTAAAGAATATCGTTAATATATTACTAGAAAGTAGATAGTATATTATAAAGTCTAAATAGTATAACCTTATATTCGAAAAGGCTATAATAAGTATAGAAAGCTATTTTCTATTCGTAGTCTAGTTCGATCTAGAGTTAATTAAATACTAAGATAATATCGAGTTTAGTATATACTACTACTTTACTTAGTTAGTTAAGTACTTCCTAGATAAAGGGAATCGGATATCTATTCTTTATAGTAATCTTATTTAGTTTATAATAATCTATATAGAACTATAGATCCCTACTAGGTTTCTTAATAAATAGTATTAGCGATAAGTACTATAAGATAGATACTTAAATAAACCCCTTGTCGAGATTATCCTTTAAATAGTTACGTGAGACTTCTAGTTCTTTATATAATATACTATAGAGTAGACTATATATAGTCTCTTTACTATCGATAATATCGATATAGTAGTTCTATCTAGATCGATATAATAGTAGCTTTTTTATATCCTTCTATAAGAATAATATTAATCTATTATAATAGTACTAAGGTACTTTATCGGTAGGATTAATATACTTCTTCTTAGCTATTTCTTTCTCTATATCCTATAGCGATATAGCGAATACGAATAAGTCCCTTTTCTTTATTTACTAGTTAAAGACCTATATACTTATAGGAGCTATAGTTATACTAGCTCTATAGATAAGGGATAGTAGTAAGCGCTTCTAGTACTATACTAGAGATAGTAACGGACATAGTAGAGATAAGGATAGAGTCGAGAACTAGGTCGATACTAATTAGTATATAGGATAGTTACGCTATATATAATACTTCTATATTAAGTTAATAAGTCTTACTATATCGGTATCGTCTAATAGGCTCTAAGTTAGCTACTATTATTAATAATACTATATTACTATAGGCTTAGTATAAGTAGGCGTATTGTTATCTTTATAATTAGATAAGCTATAAGTATAGACTATAGTATATAAGTCGTTATAGTATTCCTTAGAATAATTAGAGTTAAATTGTATTTAGTTAAGCTTCTAATCAATATAGGAATTGTATTTATTAAGCTATAGTCGGCTAAGAATAATAGGATAGTAACCTAATATAGTAAGGTAAAAGGCCCTATATTCGATATAGCTATTAACGTTAATAGTCGCTCTAGTATACTAAGTAACGTCTACTACGAAACTACTATCGAAGATAGTTAATCTATAAGGCTCCTTTAAGTTATAGATAGGAAGCTAGTATTAGTATACGTAATAGGAGTTAATAAAGGATAAACTAGTATAACTATAATTAACTATTAATAATAATTAATATTCGATATCCTACCCTACGTCTAGTATACTAGACTAAGGTTTATTATAAGCTATTAAGATATAATATAAGACAAGATATTAATTATTATCCTTAGGTATAATACTTCCTAATAATACTAGTAAACTAATCTTTAAATCTTTCTACTATCGATATTTCTTTCTATAATTATAATATAGGCTCTTCGGAAAAGACGATATAGTTATAGGTAACTCTATTAGTATAAGCTCTCGAATACGACTTTGTTTAAGAGCTATACTTTTCCCTCCTCGTTACTACTATAGGTATTCTTATTATTAGTAGGAGATAGGTTAGTTAAAGTAGCGATACTAAAAGCGGAGATATTAGTATTTAGACGATTACTATTATAGCCCTAAGTATAGTAGATAAGCTCTAGATAAGTAGTATTAGAGTAGACGTAGTTACTACTATAAAAGCGATATAAATCCTTATAGTAGTAGCGATCTCTCTCTTCGAGCGTTACGTAATAACGATTACTCTAACCCCGACCCTAACCCTAATCCTAAGTAGTAGAGAGATCTATAGCGTCTAGGTCGTAGATAGTCGTAGTTATAGTTATAGTAGTACTAGTATTATTATTACTTATAGAGGTAAACTATTCTTAGTTATTATATAGAGTAGTATATCCTTATAGGATATACTAGTTATTAGAAGCGCTAGCGTTATTATTACTACGATTATTATAGGAGTTAGGGTTCTAATTAGTAGCGCTACTAGTACTAGGCTTAGTATTATTATAACTACTTTCTATATAATATTAATAGAGTTAGTTATCGGTAATAGTTAGATACCGATATAGTACTAAGAAGTCGGTAGGCTTATTATATATATTACTAAGCGCTACCTTTAATTCGGAAGATAATCTATACTTTAGAGCGTTAACTTAGGCTTAGCCTTTATAACTAAGTAGGATATTAAGGTAATTAAACTTAGTAAGGTAGTAAGCGAACTCCTTATTCTTCTACTTTAAGTTATCTAGCTTATAGCTAGTAGTAGTAACCTCGTTAGGATTACTAAAGATATCGACTAGTAGATTATAGAAGTTATCGAGGTTATCGAAATCTATAATTATATCCTAATTATCGTAACGGATATATAGCTAGACTATCGAGTAGGCTTTACTAGTAGTATAACTATATATATATTAACTAGTCCTATAGTATTAGAAAGCGATTATTATTAATTATTAACTTAATCGTAAGCTCTATAAGGAAAGGTTTTAACTTTTTATAGTCTCTATCGTATTTCTCTAGATCTAGGTATTTCTTACTCTTACTATATCTAATATTATTATTATTATTATAATCGTAGCTAAAATAGGGATAGTAAAGAGGTTCTAGTCGATTACGAGAACGTAGCCCTAGGTCGTAATCCTAGTCGTTATTAAAGGAGCTATTATAGCTATTAGGGTTAGCCTCTAGTTAACTAAAGCGTAAGCGACTAAGATAGTTAAAGACTATATAAGATCGATAGAGAGTACTATCTTCTAGTATAGTATCTTTAGATACTAGATATACGTTAAATAGGTAATAGAATAGGGATCGACCGTTATTTAGTATAGGTCCTTAGCTACTATTCGGATTACGTAATAAGGATACTTTAGTATTATAATAGATATAAGTAGCTTCTTTACTAATCTAGTAAGTAATATCTTCTATAAAGAACTATTACTATTATAGATATACTATTTACTAAGCTAGGTCGTTACGTTACTAATATATAATATTTAGGATATTGTATACCAATTTAGTAGCTTAGCGTTAGTATTCTACTTTAGTGTAAGCCTATACTAGTTTACTATTAAGATAAGCGTTAGTTTTATAATAAGTCTATTATATCTATTTAAGGGATTATACTTCTTATTAGTACTACTATTAGAGAGTAGCTACTAAGTATTAGAGCTTAGTTATATACTAGAATATATATTCGGAGACTTTCTACTTATTGAAACTATAGAAGAGCTACTAGAAGTCCTAGAAATTACTAGATAGGAGTTATTATAGTATACTATCGATATCTATAAGACTAGGTCGTAGGCCCTATAGTAGTAGCTCTAGTATACTATTTAACTAGATACTAGTTATTCCTCTATAGTACTTAGAACTACTACCTCGATTAGTAGGTAGCGCTAAAGGATCTATAGCGAATCGGTAGTATTACTATAGTCGAGTAGCTTACTTTAATCGATATAGATTAGTATATAGGTCTTAATACGATATAAGGTTTATTAGTACTATTATATAACGAGAAGTATAAGAGGGACGATAGTAATCGCTAGTAACGTAATTATTCGTATTAATAGATAATAGTATCTATAACGTTATTATAGATAATAAAGGAACTCGTTATTCTATTAAGATATTAATTAAGAGGCTATCTAGATTAATAATAAGTAAAAGAAGAAAGAACGAGAGAGTTTCTCTCTTATAGAAGAGATTATTATCTACTTAGTAAATACCTTAGATATTAAGTTACGTAACTCTAGATTACGTAACTCCGGATTATATGATTTTAGGTTATGTAACTTCTAATTACGTAATCTTAGGTTACGTGATTTCAAGTTTTGTATACAAGTCGTTTTTATATATAGGTTACTAAGATTGTAATAATTCGTAGGGATTTAGTCTAACTTGTCCTACTTTTAGCTATTCGAATCCTAAAGGTTTTAGAAACAACTATTCTTTATCTAGTATATTACGACTAGTAGCTATACTAAGTAGTAAAGGAGACTAGATTTTAGGAGTCTATATATAAGAAAGTTAATAGACTAGGTCTTATACTAACTAAGGCTTAGAATTCTAGTATAGAGTTAATAGATTAGGAAAATCGCCTATTTTCGCGATATCTCCTAGTATTATAGGCGTATTATACTATATATAGAAGGTAGAAAGACGAGAATAGATTCTACTTTATCTTCTTAAGAACTAATAGTAATAGCTAAGTCTTAGCTTACGAATTAGGCTAAGTTATCCTAGATTTTTTAAAACGGGAAAAAAATCTAAGGGTTCCCCCTTTAAGGTTTGTTCTAAGAATCAACTACTAGACTTGGTATATTTTAAGCTATAAGCGATACCGTTAGGTCTAGAAAGCTAGGAATAGAGCTTAATTCGTAGGGATTCGGTCTAACTTATCCTACTTTTAGCTATTCGAAGAGAAGAATCTCTAAGGATCTTCCCTTTAGGAAGGATTTAATATATTATAGACTATACTTAGTATATATAAAGCTACGGTCTATACTATAAGGCTTAGAAACCTAGGGATAGAGCTTAACTCGTAGGGATTTAGTCTAACTTGTCCTACTTTTAGCTATTCGAATCCTAAAGGTTTTAGAGACAACTATCCTTTATCTAGTATATTACGACTAGTAGCTATACTAAGTAGTAGAGGAGACTACATTTTAGGAGTCTATATACGAGAAAGTTAATAGACTAGGTCTTATACTAACTAAGGCTTAGAATTCTAGTATAGAGTTAATAGATTAGGAAAATCGCCTATTTTCGCGATATCTCCTAGTATTATAGACATATTATACTATATATAGAAGGCGGAAAGACGAGAATAGATTCTACTTTATCTTCTTAAGGACTAATAGTAATAGCTAAGTCTTAGCTTACGAATTAGGCTAAGTTATCCTAGATTTTTCAAAACGAGGAAAAATCTAAGGATCCTCCCTTCAAGGTTTGTTCTAAGAATTAACTACTAGACTTAGTATATTTTAAGCTATAGGCGATGCCGTTAGGACTACAAACCTAGGAATATAGCTTAATTCGTAGGGATTTAGTCTAACTTGCTCTACTTTTAGCCGTTTGAATTATTTATAGGGCTCCCCCCTTTAAGGACTATTCTAAATATTATGTACTAGACTTAGTATAATTTAAGCTTTAGGCAATACTCTTAGACCTAGAATCCTAGAAATCTACGTTAATTCCTAGGGTTTTAGCCTAACTTGCCCTACTTTTAGCTATTTGAATTCTTAAGGTTTTAGATCTAAGAGTACCTCCTTTAGGGACGATTCTTAATATTCTATACTAGATTTAGTACATTCTTAGCTATAGGCCATTGCGTTAGATCTAGAATCCTAAGAGTCTAGATTAATTCCTAAGTATTTAGTCTAAGTTACCTTAAGATTAGCCGTTTAAATCCTTAAGGATTTAGATCTTAGGCTTTCCTCTTTAAGGACTATTCTAGATATTATCTACTAGACTTAGTACACTTTGACCTATAGGCGATACCGTTAGGCCTAGTATCCTAGAAATCTAGCTTAATCTTTTAGGATTGAGTTTAACTTGCCCTACTTTTAGCCGTTTAAATTCTAAACGGTTTAGATCTAACGGTCCCCTATTAAGGAATATTTTAAATATTATATATTATATTCGGTACATTTTAAGCTTTTGGTAATACCTTTAGACCTAGAATCCTAGAAATCTAGGTTAATTCCTAAGGAGTCGGTCTAACTTGCGCTACTTTTAGGCGTTTAGCTTCTAAAGGTTTTAGATCTAATAGTCCCTCCTTTAGGGACTATTCTAAATATTATGTACTAGATTTAGCATTATTTAAGCTTTAGCCAATACTTTCAGACCTAGAATCCTAGAAATCGAGATTAATTCCTAAGGATTTAGCCTAACTTGCCCTACTTTTAGCTATTTGAATTCTTAGTTAGGATCTATCCTTTAAGGAATATTCCAAGTATTATATACTAAATTCGGTATATTTGATACTATCGGCGATACAATTAGACCTAGAATCCTAGAAATCCACCTTAATTCCTAAGTATTTAGTCTAACTTGCCCTACTTCTAGCTATTTAAATTCTAGAGGGTTTAGATCTAAGGATCCTCCCTTAAAGAACTATTCTTAATGTTTTATACTAGATTTGATATATTTCAAGCTATAGGCGATTTTGCTAGACCTAGAATCTTAGAAATCTAGGTTAATTCCTAAGGATTCGGCCTAACTTGTCCTACTTTTAGCCGTTTGAATTCCTAATAAGGATCCTCCCTTTAAGGACTATTCTAAATATTATATACTAGATTTAATATATTTCAAGCTATTTGCGATTTCATTAGACCTAGAATCCTAGTAATCTACGTTAACTCTTAAGGATTTAGCCTAACTTGCCCTACTTTTAGCCGTTTGAATTATTAATAAGGGTTAACCCGTTAGAGACTATTCTAAATATTATATACTAGATTTAGTCTAGCTAAAGGTTTAGGCGATACCTTTAGACATAGAATCCTAGAAATCTACCTTAATTCCTAAGCATTTAGTCTAACTTGCCCTACTTTTAGCTATTTAAATTCTAGAGGTTTTAGATCCAAGGAGCCCCTCTTAAAGGACTATTCTTTATATTATATACTACAATTAGTACATTTGAAGCTATAGGCGATTTCGTTAGATCTAGAATCCTAGAACTCTAGGTTAATTCCTAAGGACTTAGCCTAACTTGCCCTACTTTTCGGTATTTAAATTCTTAAGGTTTTGGATCTAAGAGTACCTTCTTTAAGAACTATTCTAAATATTATATACTAGATCTAGTATAATTCAAGCTTCAAACAATGCTTTTAGACCTAGAATCGTAGACATCTATATTAATTCCTAAGGATTTAGTCTAACTTGCCCTACTTTTAGCTATTTAAATTCTAGAGGTTTTAGATCTAAGGATCCCCTCTCAAAGAACTATTCTTTATATTATATACTAGATTCGGTACATTTCAAGCGATAGGCGATTTTGTTAGACCTAGAATACTAGAAATCTAGGTTAATTCCTAAGGATCGCCCTAACTTGCCCTACTTTTAGCCGTTTGAATTCTTAATAAGAGTCCCCCCTTTAAGGACTATTCTAAATACTATATACTAGATTTAGTACGTCTCAAGGTTTAGGCGATGCTACTAGACCTAGAGTCCTAAAAATCTAGATTAATTCCTAACGATTTAGTCTAACTTGCCCTACCTTTAGCTATTAAAATTCGAAAGGGTTTAGATTTAAGAGTCCCCCCTTTAAGGACTCTTCTAAGTACTTTAAACTAGATTAAATAGATTCTAAGCTATAGTCGATACCGTTAGAGCTATAATCCTAGAAATCTAGGTTAATTCCGAGGGATTCGGCCTAAGTTGCCCTAGTTTTAGCTATTTAAATTCTTAAGTTTTTATATCTAAGGATCCTCCCTTTAAGGACTATTATAAATATTATATACTCTATTTAGTACATTTTAAGCTATAAGCAATGAAGGAGACTAGATTTTAGGACTCTATATAAGAGAAAGTTAATAGACTAGGTCTAATACTAATCTAAGGCTTAGAATTCTAGTATAGAGTCGATAGATTAGGAAAATCGCCTATTTTCGTAATATCTCCTAGTATTTTAGGCGTGTTATACTATATATAGAAGGCGGAAAGACGAGAATAGATACGGGGATCTATATACGGCTAGTATAAGCGTTACTACTATAGGTTAGTAACTTGTCTTTCTTTATTTATCTTTGTTACTACTACCGCTATAGCGAAACTACGATATCTATACTATCCGTAATCTTATTTACGGGTAGTAGACGATAGTTATAATATTATCGGCTTAGTGTCTAGTTAGTATAATAGTAGGATAGTAACGAGGTACAAGTAGGCGTTTTATAGGGAATAGAGCTATACCTCCCCTAAGAGAATATCCTCCCTTATAAGATAATAAACTATAAGACTTACAAACAATATACGGATCTAATAAAGTAGGCAATATAAACATTAACGATATAATAAACGATTAGCTAGGCCCTTCTAGGGCTCGTTTAAACTAGATAGCTCTACTACTACTATACGTATTATCGCAATAATAATAGTAGCCCTAATAGTATAATAGCTACCCCCTCCTAATAGCGCCGCTAGTAAACGTACCGCTAGACGTATAGACAAGATATCTCGACCTCTATAGAGCCGTCGTAATAGAATAGTAACCTATATAGTAACAATAGTAGTAATAATATTAGGCGGCTTCGTAACCTCTAGTAACCCTATAGCTACTAGTACCGTTAACTATACTAACGTCGTTATAACTAAAAGGTAAGCTACAAACTAGTCTTTACAATAGTATCGTTAGCGATAATAAGACCTTTATTCGTTTAATTATCCTACCCTCGATTAATAACAAGTATATTAATACGATAAACGACCTATCCTTCTATCTATTAAACCTTATCCAACTCGTACCCTCCGACCTATAGAAGCTACTAAAGGACTATATCCTCTATAACGTCTTTAACGTATTAAATAGTACTATAGGTACTCGGCTAGTCGAGGTAGAATTAGTAGTCTACGACTTATTCCTTATATTCTTTAGACTCTTTAGTATATTCTAAGTAATACTAATAACGCTTTATAGTAACAACCTACTTACTAGAGGGCTAGTTAAGTTACTACAACGTATAATAGTATTTATTTACCGTATTTAGAAGCTCTATTAAGTATATAATTAGGAGCGCTATATGCGAGACGTTACTATTAATATACTTACTACTACGAGATACGATAACTACTAAACTTCTAATTACGACGTACTAGAGGACGCTAAATACAAGATAACGCCTAACGTAATATACGAGTATCTATAGTAGTAGAAGGAACGCTAGAGGCAAGCCGATAGGATATTTACTTATTAATAGTAATAACAATAGTACTAACCCCTAGTTATACCTAAAAAGCGGCGTACGTCCTTACTAGCGTCTACGCCTATAGAGATACTACGCTCGAAGAAGTATCTACTACTACGTAAGTAAATAGAAGAATAGTAGATAGAG
Source organism: Pseudocercospora musae (assembly GCA_001578225.1). Lineage (NCBI taxonomy): Eukaryota > Fungi > Ascomycota > Dothideomycetes > Mycosphaerellales > Mycosphaerellaceae > Pseudocercospora > Pseudocercospora musae. The sequence goes on from LFZO01000974.1 coordinate 10,185, forward strand.
TTTAGAGTACTATACTAGAAGTTATAGTATAAGGAATAGAATAACGAGAAACCCTACCTCTACCTAACGTACTTTAAAAGATACGGTTATAGTAAGTACTAGCAAGACCCGAAAGTAGACAATAATCTATATAGAGTAACTAACCTATTCTATCTATACTATAAACGCTAATAACTCGGCGACTATTATAAGGACGACGAGTAGAGTCGATTACTATAATCTTTATAAAACGACGCTAGTAAAAGTACTTAATACGATAACGATAAGGTACCGAGGCTACTAAGGCTAAATACTATACTCCTTTACGACGTTTATTTATTAATAACGCCGCTTCTAACTAATTCTATTTCTTTAAAAGTAGAGGCTTAGTACTCTACTCTTTAGTACTATCCTAGTAAGCTTAGTAAGACTTATTCATTATATAATAACGTATAGCGGTTATATTAGTATCGTAGAAAAAGGTAGGTATTAGTTTAATATAGAAATCGCTAAGAAGCGTAGGGTTGTCTACTTAAACTATAGATTAGCTACTCTTAATCCTAGAGAAATAACTAGGTAGCTCTCGGTAGAACTAGAAGTTAGCTATATTACTAAACTTTCGTAGGTAGATACTAATTAGGTATTCGGACAAGAGCGTAGGAGTTACGAGATAGGGAATAGGATAGTAATTTCCCCCTAAGGGCTAATTAGTAAGTACGATAGTAGTTTCTACTGTATATATAACTTGTCCTTTCTAGAAGGATAGTCTATTAATAATACTATATCGGAAGAATATAGTATCCTCGAATACGATACTTTTAACAATATTGCCGCTAGTATTGTTAACGTAGGCATAGGCTATATATTAATTAAGAGGAACGTAAAGGCGGCTTTCCGGATAGTACTAATTATAGTATACTAGAGGCAAGTACTAGGGCTCTACTAGTAAGGGGTAGTTTACTACGAGAACGTACTTCCGTTTAGACTATATATAGCTTTATACTTGTTTAACTTATTCGTAGAAGTACTATATTAGATACTTAGATACGTATTAGACTCCCTTAATCTATATATAGTACTATTATACTACTATCTTAACGACTTTATCTTTATTGTACTATAGTACCTTATTTCTAGAGTAATAATAGCTATTAATAATACATAGATTAACGTAACCTCCTACCTCGGTATACCTCGTAACGATAAGAAGAACGTAGAAGGTACGACAATTAAGCTACTTAGTATAGAAGTAAATACATTAGAGATAATAGTAAGGCTATTATAAGACAAGAGAGCGAGAATATTAGAGGAATTGTAAGCGATAATAGATAATAGACACTTAATACTCGATAATACTCTTACGCTTATAGGATACCTATCGTAGGTAGTAAAGGTAGTTAATATAGGTAAGGCATTTAATATCTTACTCTTCTTATTTATAGTAGCGTTTAATAAACGGAAGTAGATACTATAGCGGATCTATAATAAGCTAAGAAGCGATATATAGTAGTAGAAGTCTACTATTTAACTATCGTTAGGAGTAAGGCTATTAGATACTTCAAACCTAGCTATAGTCTACCTATTTATAGACGCTTTAAGTACCGGTTTAGGAGCCTTCTAGTACTAACTAGACTACCGATAGATTAATATCTAAGACAAATTTAGTATAACGCGTAACGATAGGGAGTATATTAATACTATAGAAGTCTAGGTAATATTAGAGAGCCTTAAACGATAGGGCGATCGATAGCGAGACAAGCTCGTAGTAATATATATAGATAGCTCTATAGTATATAGCGGCTTATTAAGGTAGCGGTTGAACGTAGAAGCTAATAAACTATTACGAGAAGTACTACTACTAGTAGTATAACTAGATATTTATATATAACCGCCATAGCTCTCGTTAGAAGCTAATATTCTAGCCGATATATTATCGCGAAGGACAACCTCTATTCTTAATACTAACGGATCGTAGTAGACAATCGTATACTACGAGAATTTGCTAGCTATTATTAGACCGACGGACTCGCTTACATTATATAGCGAGGACTAAAGCTAACAACTCGTAATGCCTATAACTCTACGATTAGGCAATATTAACGCTTTACGTACGTAATAGCTATAAACTATAGCTAGTTAGCTATTAAATACTAATAGCCTTTATTAAGTATAAAATACTCGGTCTAAGTATAGTAACTAGAGAGACATTATCGACTTATATTAACGCGATAAGATTATACTACGTCGATTGTTACCTCCTATTACGAGTATTCGAAGAGCTAGTAATAAAACGATACTTATAAGGAGCTATTAATATTAACCCTCTAAGTAGGAAGGAAAGATAACTAGTAACTATACGTATAGTTAAAGAGATACTATATAACCTATTATATAGTAGGGATTAATTAAATTTTAACGTAGCTATAACGCTAGCCTTCGGCGGACTATTTAGACTAGGGGAATTAACCTACGAAGCTAAAGACAATACCGATAGCCCTATATAGCTTATAGAGTATATAATAAGAGCCGATATTATATTCGACGAAGAGAGAGAGTAACTAACAATCTAGCTTAAGAGGTCGAAGACCGATATACTAAATTATAGCGTAGACGTCTATATCGTAGCTACCGGTATACTAATCTACCTATACTATTATATAAAGATCCTCTTTACGTACTAACTACGATACCTAACTACTCTACTATTCGTACTCGCTTCTATAGTAGATAGACTATTAGGGTTTCTAAAGGCAAAGATAGTAGTATAGATATAGAATAGGATCTAAGAGCGAGGATTAAGTATAGTAGGATTAACTAGATACTCTTTACGATAAGGTAGAGTATAGTAAGCAAGAGATAATAGTTATATAGAAGAGGAGATTATACTACTTAGTAGATAGAAGTTATTAGTATATAAGAGATATATTAAGTATATAGTAGATAGGATATTGTAACTATTAAGGAAGGCGTAAGTACGGAAGCGAGTTAAGTCGATTAATACACTTTCTACTATTTAACGCTAGTAAAAGTAGTTAATACGATAACGACGAGGTACTAAGGTATCTACGTAGCCCGGGTTTTAGGATACATACTAGCGGTTGTTTAGGCTACTAGTTTAGGCCCTCGCATAGACACGGTAGTATTATATATAGGTAGCCTAGAAACCCCTATTTACTTACTCCTTATTATATACAAATACGGACTATATAGATATAGGGATCTATATATAGCTAGTATAAGCGTTACTACTATAGGTTAGTAACTTGTCTTCCTTTATTTACCTTTATTACTACTACCGCTATACCTACCTACCTACCCTATATAGCTAGTCTATATAGTTCTACTAGTATAGCAATATAGCGGCTAGGCCCTTATATAGATATAGTAGTATTATATATAGGTAGCCTAGAAACCCCTATTTACTTATTCCTTATTATATACAAATGCGGGCTATATGGATTCTACTTTATCTTCTTAAGAACTAATAGCGATAGCTAAGTCTTAGCTTACGAATTAGGCTAAGTTATCCTAGATTTTTCAAAACGGGAAAAAATCTAAGGATCCTCCCTTTAAGGGTTGTTCTAAGAATCAACTACTAGACTTAGTATATTTTAAGCTATAGGCGATACCGGTAGGTCTAGAAACCTAGGAAAATAGCTTAATTCGTAGGGATTTAGTCTAACTTGCCCTAGTTTTAGCTATTTGAATTATTTATAAAGCTCCCCCCTTTAAGGACTATTCTAAATATTATATACTAGACTTAGTATATTTTAAGCTTTAGGCAATACTTTTAGACCTAGAATGCTAGAAATCTACGTCAATTCCTAGGGATTTAGCCTAACTTGCCCTACTTTTAGCTATTCGAATTCTTAAGGTTCTAGATCTAAGAGTGCCTTCTTTAAGGACTATTCTAAATGTTATATACTAGATCTAGTATAATTCAAGATTCAAACAATACTTTTAGACCTAGAATCCTAGAAATCTATATTCATTCCTAGGGATGTAGCCTAACTTGCCCTACTTTTAGCTATTCGAATTCTTAAGGTTTTAGATCTAAGCGTATCCCCTCTTAAAGGACTATTCTATATATTATATACTACATTTAGTACACTTTAAGCTATAGGCGATTTCGTTAGACCTAGAATCCTAGAAATCTAGGTTAATTCCTTAGGATTCGCCCTAACTTGCCCTACTTTTAGCCGTTTGAATTCTTAATAAGAGTCCCCCCTTTAAGGACTATTCTAAATACTATATACTAGATTTAGTACGTCTCAAGGTTTAGGCGATTCCACTAGACCTAGAATTCTAAAAATCTAGATTAATTCCTAATAATATAGTCTAACTTGCCCTATCCTTAGCTATTAAAATTCGAAAGGGTTTAGATTTAAGGGTCTTCCTTTAAGGACTCTTCTAAATACTCTAAACTAGATTATATAGATAGATATTTCATTTGCCTATTGTAGTGCCTTTCGGCCTATGCAGGTCTATTTCTATGTATTGTTTTGGGTAGGAAACTAACTTGGTTGGTAAAAACCTCCCTCCTGTCCTATTTACAAGTGTTGTCCTTCCTCGTTTCTTTGCTTTCCTTCCTCTAGGGT
>LFZO01000975.1:0-17666 GCA_001578225.1 Pseudocercospora musae
TCGGTCGGAATATATAGATTCCTTAGAAGAAACCTATAAGGAGCCTTCTAACTAAGAGTCCTCGGAAACAATATAAAGGCTAGTTATAGCCTATAAAGTAAGCGTTAAGACATAGGAAGAGCATCGCTTTTAAAAGCAATACTAGTAGTAAGAAGTTTAAGTAGAAGTAAGGTATAGTCGCCCTCTAGGAGATTCGGTTCTATCAAAATACTAAAGGTATAGATCTCTTAATAAACAAGCTTCCTTTCTAGTAGCTCGTTAGGGAGATAGTACTATATTATAAAGCCGACCTACGCTTTTAGAGTACCGCGATTAAAGCTCTATAGGAAGCGAGCGAGGCGTTCTTAACGACTATATTCGAGCTAGCTAACCTACTCGCAATTTACGCTAAATAGGTAACTCTATAGTAGAAAGATATATAGCTTATTGCAAAGATCTAGGCGCGACCTTTAGGAGAATAATACTAATAGTTCGAGATAGTTAGTCTAAGTCTTTATAGCTATTTCTTCGATACTTAGGGTCTTACTATAGCCGGCTATACTACCGGCTACATATTTAGCTTTACCTATTATTTCAATATCGTATCGAATCCTACTTAGTCGCGTATATATTATCCTCTACCCTTACTATTATCGAGCTTTATTACGTTATTTTCGGTTATTGCTTATCGGATCTTTAATATATACTCTCTATCTATAGCTAGCTATACTACCGGCTATAGATTTAGCTCTACTTATTATTTCGATATCGTATTAAATTTGCCTAGTCGCGTATGTTCTATCCTCTACTCTTACTATTATCGAGCCTTATTACGTTATTTTTAGTTATTGTATATTAGATTTTTTTACGTATACTCTCTAACTATAGCTAGCTATACTACCGGCTATAGATTTAGCTTTACCTATTACTTTAGAATTGTATTAAATCTCGCCTAGTTACGTATATAATATCTTCTACTCTTACTATTATCGAGTAGTCTTACTATTATTAAGGTCTTATTACGTTACTTTCTATTATTTTCTACTTACTTCCCTAGAAATAGTAGTAACGACGTTTTTGTTATACTAACCTATAATACAATCGCGTATAATAACAATTTTCTTTAATTCGGCTTTTACATTATATATCGCCTATTCTTTGCCTATACTATAGTTCTATACTATTAGTTATATACTTATTATATCTAGAATAGCCGGAAAGTCCGTCGCTACCGCTACTAAGAAGAATAAGAAAGGTACTACTCGCGTCCTTTACAATATCTACGCTACTATCCGCAAGGCCTAGAAAAGTACTACCTTTAAGCCTAGTAAGCTAAATAAGAAGGCAACTGTAAGCGTACGTCGTAGAAACGTAGGTAGTAAGTTCTACTTCTTATATAGCCGGCCGTATAGCCGGCCGTATAGCTAGCTATAACTAATCATCTTTTAGAAAACGTACTATAGTAGATTAAGACTACGCAAATGTCTACCAACCTTATAATCCCGCGAGCGCTATTCTAGAGACTAATTAAATAGTTAATCTACGATACTAGTATTATCGGCGCTAGCTAGTTTAGTATTTAGTTTAATACTATCGAGGTATTGCGTAAGGCCTTTAAAGCATACCTTACGACTTTCTTCGAGTATATATTGCTCCCTAACGTCCTTAATATATACTAACTCTAAATAGCTATTAACCTACTAGCTATCTATACTAAGCGTATTACTATTTAGTAGAAGGATATTGTTATACTAAGTTTACTTCTAAAGGGCTATAGTATCTTTATTAGAGATATAGACGTTAGCGAGAATCTATACAAGAACCGTTGCAAGTAATAAGGGAACGGAAGGATAGCTATTAGCGCTATACTATAGAAACAAATAACTACTCTATCCTTAAGGACTACGATACTAGTAGTATGTATAGAAGAAATAACTACTTTGTTCTTAAGGACTACGATAATGGTAGTATACATAAATAACAATGTTATCTATCTCGATATTTCGCAATTTCCGCCTTTCTAATGTTTCTATTTTTCGCTATAAACCTATTGAATTTTTAGGTTTAAACCTAGACAAAGTTCCGGTTCCCTAAGATTAGACCTAGACAAATGGGTTAGGTTCGGTTTTGAACCCGAACCTAACCCGAACTAACCTACTAGGACGTCTACAAACTCCTTAATTACCTATAGCTTTCTCTACATCGAATGAATAGCCTTATACTAATATATATATACCGCGCGAAACTCGATATCGAGAAATTTTAGGTAGTAAAGCTCCTTAGCTACCTCTTGCATCTTGGCTTTATAACTTAGAGTAAGAGGCTAAGTCGGATTAATAAAGTCCTAGTTCTTAGAATCCGTAGGTAGATTTTTTATATTAGAGTTGCTCTATTCGTACTATTCTATTAGGTAATCGTCGAGTACTATCTCTTTTAAGCTTACGCTAGTTAAAATATCTACTACTACATATTTATCGTATAGACCCTCTTTATCCTTTACCTTAATCTCTTTCCTAGATTATGTTAGTATTCAATTAATAATGAATTCAATAAGGCCGGCTATATAGCCGGCTATAGCGATACTAACCCTCTATTCCTCTACTATAAGAAGACTAGTCTTAGACTAGATAGCTTCTCTTCTTATTTAGCCTTACTTTTCTACTAAAATGTAGCTTTATCCTACTTAGGTCTCTCCTTCTACTTCTCTAGCTACCGTCGGAATATAGTTTACTTAGCTCTTTTCTTCTTTCTTAAGGCTTATTTAGTCTTAGATATTTGTAAGACTCGCTTTATATCTACTATAGTCTTCCTATATATAGAATACGCCTCTTTTGTCTTACGACGCTTTAGGCTCGGTACGCGATTATTAGGTTTATTATCCTCGTCGTAGATACGGTTACTAAGCTCGTAGTCGCCTTAATATAGTTACTAAGTACTACTACGGATAGTAGGTTAAGCTATACGCTTATCGCGAGCTATCTTNTCGGAATATAGTTTACTTAGCTCTTTTCTTCTTTCTTAAGGCTTATTTAGTCTTAGATATTTGTAAGACTCGCTTTATATCTACTATAGTCTTCCTATATATAGAATACGCCTCTTTTGTCTTACGACGCTTTAGGCTCGGTACGCGATTATTAGGTTTATTATCCTCGTCGTAGATACGGTTACTAAGCTCGTAGTCGCCTTAATATAGTTACTAAGTACTACTACGGATAGTAGGTTAAGCTATACGCTTATTACGAGCTATCTTGTATAGTTATTATAGGATATTAATATCGAAGTTTTCGTAAGGTAAGAATTAGCAATATAGCTTAGAAATTTATAACGTAACCTACCTAAGGTTTCTATAGGAATAGCGACCTAGGCGATACGTAGATACTATAGGATGAGTACTAAGTAGTACAAAAGTAAAGCTTCCTTTATATAGCCGGTAGTATAGCTAGTCTTTTAAGTAACGCTTATAGAACCTAGAAAAAGTCCGGGTTCTAACCTGAAATTAGTATAGGTCCTAGAACCCAAACCCAAACCAATCGTCCGGTTCCTACTAAGAAACCGAACCCGGACCCAATTTCTCGGATTGTACCTAACCTACTAGGACGTCTAGTATGCCTAGGACGTAGTAGAGCAAAAGCTCTCTACGATTACTTCGATATCGAGAGGAAGTAGCTTAAGGAGACGAATAGGTACTATAAGATACTAGCTAAGCTAGGCTATAAGGAAATATTAAAGCTAATATACCTCTTAACGATATATCTTAGTAATTCGAAAGATAGAATATATCTTACCTTAGGGCAAGTAGCTATAGACTATATATACTCTACTTATATAGTAGTAGATACTACTAGAGTATAGTAGACAACTAAAGATATATTTATATAAGATACTAAGTAGATAGCTATAGACTAGCTCGTATAGTAGTTTATATAACTACTAAAATAAAGATTATAAGTACGTAACTATATATCCTAGAATTTCTATTCTTCTTACTAGACTAGCTACCTATATTGTTAAAATTTTGCCTCGTACCTAGCTATCTATAATTTTATATCATAGTTCGGACCTTTTTAACTTTCTTTCTTACTTTAATAGTAATCTATCCGACTATTAAAGCTCCTTAGGACTCTTAGTCGTTAATCCTAAGATTCCTATCTAAGTCGCTATTTTCCTATATCTATAAGCTACTATACCTCTAAATACTAACTTCCTTAATATTCCCACTATCCTAAATACTCGCTTATTACTAAGCCTACGAATAATAAGATTGTAATTATACTCTAGATAGTTCTTAGAAATATAGACTAGATCTTAAAGGCAAGGAGGAAACAATAGAGCTTTAAGTCTATCTATCTAAAGCTATCTAGGAAGACGAAATAATACCTTACTATCGACTATTCGAATAAGAAGTAGTCTAGTAGGGACTTAGTCCTTTAGTAGAGATAGTTAACGTTCTTATTAATCGTCGGTATCGATAGTCTAACGAAATCTCTTCTCTTCCAAGAACATTTAATTAAGGGCCCTATTAGTTATTAATCTAGCTATCTTCGATAAATAGGATAACGTTTATATCTAGAAGAAGGAATATTACGAGCCTTTTTATTAATAGGTCTAAGAGACCTAGTAGAATATAGTAGAAAGCTCTAGTTATTCCTCGCTTTAGAGGCTATAGAATATCTAGAAGTTTCCTATTAATTAGGAAAGTAAGGATAGGAATAGTTTTATCTAGAAGTATTTAACTAAAGGAGCTATATATAGAATAGTTACTATACTCGATAGGCTTAAGGACTAGCTAGTAGTAATATACAATTTCTATAGGCTAGTTATAAAGTATATATTAATTAGGAACGATAATACTACTACTCCGAAGTATTTAAAGACTTAAAAGTATTGTTTAGTATAGAGGAATCGATAGGACTAGGTAGATACTAAATTTTGGACTAAGGTAAGAGTACTTCCCTATAGCTAGTAATATAGCTAGCTATACGCTAGCTACCTAGGATATAATAAATAAGCCTAATAATATTATAGTAAGGAAAGAAGGACGTATATATAGATAGATAGATATTTCATTTGCCTATTGTAGTGCCTTTCGGCCTATGTAGGTCTGTTTCTATATATTGTTTTAGATAGGAAACCAACTTGGTTAGTAAAAACCTCCCTCCTGTCCTATTTACAAGTATTGTTCTTCCTCGTTTCCTTGTTTTCCTTCCTCTAGGGTATACTAGTATCATGGTTGTTACCCTCTAACTACCTTGCCTACTGCCCTACCCTCCTTTCCCCCTCTTCTTCCCTCCTTCTTATCTACTCCTTAGTTTCCCTTACTAGTACGAATTGTTGTACGAATCCCTGTTTAATGATCTACTTTACTATCCTCTTTAGGTCTTCTTTGCTTTAGATTAGCTTATCATATTCCCTTTCTATTGCTTTTAGTCTCTAGTTACTTCTGCCTTCTAATTATTAAGGGTAGACTAGTAGTATATGCTTAGGGTTCTAAGATTAGTAGCCATATTAGCAAGCTCTGCTTTTAATTCCTAGGACGTTTCTTCTAAATAAGTAAGATCTGAGTCTAATGTGTTTAGATCTGATTTAGATAGCTAGGCTTGCTTCGGCCCTATTTAGGTCCTTGTAGAGCTAGTAGTTGTATTAGCCAAATTTAATTAGTGCCTTTAGGGTTCCTAGTCTAACTTGTGTTTTGTTCTATTCCTACTCCTATAGGTACCTAGTAATTGATTCTACTAGGCTTTGTTTCTTTTCCTTTAGCTTATCTTCCCTTAGCCTTGTATTTAGTCCTTAAAGCTCCTTCTCTAGTATTTCTCTTATTAGGACTCTATATTGCTCTAGGTCTTTAGCTTTCTAGGGAGTCCTTTATAGTCTATCTAGTCTCTTAGTCCTAATGCACTAAGCTTTTATCTTGTCTAGTACCTTTTAGATAGTCTATTAGGCTAGGTATTCCATTATCTTTACTACATATTAGTATCTTAGTCCCTTAAAGTATTGCTTGACTAGTAGGATCCCTAATTCTATTTCTACTACTCTTATTAGTATTGTTTTGTATACTCCTAGGATTTTCTTTAGGCTTTAGGTTTAGGATCTACTAACTAGTTGCTTAATCCTCTTTAGTGTTTTCCTCTAGGCTATCTATATCTATGCTCTATATAGCATTACTAGCTTAATAATTGCTTTGTATATAACTTTAGCCTTCTCGAATGTAGCCCCCTATGTCGAGGCTATAAGCCTATTAATAGACTACATATTAGTATCCGTCCTCTACTTTGCCTTCTTTACTTATAGTCCCTAATTCAATTTTAGATCTAGCTAGATCCCTAGTACCCTAAGTTCTGTTAATAGTTAGGTTTTAAAGCCTTAGATAGTAATTGATTGCTTTATGTTATAGGTTGTTTTAGCCTTACTAAAATAGATAAGCTAGTATTTTTCTAAAGCAAATTTTGCTCTATACCTCTTTACCTATTCTTTATATACTTAGTACTTCTCTTCTAGGATTTTATAGTTAGTTTCTATTGTCTTGGACTAGGCTAGGATGTTTGTGTTATCTACAAACCCTAATACTAATGTATTGTTTGATTCTAGGAGTAGGAGTAGGTCTACTACGAAGATAAGGAAGAGGATTAGGGAGAGTGTTAATCCTTAGGGGATTCCCTTTTCAGTTAGTATTAGGTCTAACTTGAATTTGCCTAGAATAAGCTATATTGATCTTTCCTATAGGAAGGACTAGATGAATTGGACTATCTAGTTTAGTATAGCTTTCTACTTAAGTATATATAGGAGCCTTTTATAGGAGACATTGTTAAAGGCTCTTAAGATGTTAAGGGAGAGGAGGGTTGCTACCTAGTTTTGACTATAGTACTAGATGTACTTGATCTATTCTGTAATTAGCTCTATAGCTATTAGTATTAACCTTTTCTTTCTCCCTCCTATCTAGCCTTTAGGAAGGATGTTCCTTTCCTTAATAAAGGTTGTTAGCCTTTTAGTAATAATCTTCTCTAGTACCTTACCTATTATATTGAGTAGGGCTATTAGTCTATAGGCTTTGAGCTATGTATAGTCCTCCTTCTAGGGCTTCCTTAGTACTACTATTAAGGATTTCCTAAATAGTCTTAGGTAGTATCCTAATACTAGGCTTTATATAAAGATATTAGCTAGTACTAGGGCTAGCTCCTTCTTACATGCTTTTAGAAGTTTGTTATAGATCTTGTCTTCTCCTAGTACCTTGTTGCCTAGAATTTTCTTTAGGATCCTTTTAATAGTTTTAGGTTTAACCTAGGTATCTCTTAGTATGTCTAGTAGTAGAGTCTCTAGTTCTTTCTCCTTTATGTCTAATAGGTCTACTTGTACTTTTCTATAGAAGAAGTGTTAGCCTAGGGCTCTTGCTTTCCCTTCTATTATAGTCTACATTTGTCCTTATTAGTCCTTAATGTCTAGGAATTGTAGTAGTATACCCTTTTCCTACTTAGGTTTCCTTGCCTATTTAGCTATCCTCTACATCTCGTCTAGTTTCTTTGTAATTATCCCTATTATAGATCTCTATTCTTGCATCTTGTCTTTCTTAATCTAGATCTTCTTTTCCTAGTAGGCCTTGTTATAGTTGTCCTATACTTCCTAGGTATAGGTTTATGTCTACTACCTCCTAGCTTTCCTTACTACTTTGACTTTCCTTATACACTTACTAGTCTAGTATAGTTACTAGTATAGTAAATGTCTCTTTACTAGGATATACTTTTTAGCTACCTGTCTTAGGATTCCTATTAGTTCTTCTACTACCTTATTAATGTCCTCTAGCCTTAGTAGGTACTTTGTTAAGAGTTCCTCTAGCTTTGGGTCCCTTTCTAGTTCCTCCCTAATCCTATCCTAATAAGCCCCTTTCTAGTTAAGCTTTTCCTCTAGTTCCCGTTCCTAATTAGCCTAGACATTTAGCTCTACCTATACTAGGAAGTAGTCTAATGATTCTTCTAGTTCCTAGTTAACCTTGCATTTTATAATCCTATTCCTAATCTAATGTAATGCAAAGCATAGGTCTAGTATGCTACTACTTCCTCTTACCTCCTAAGTAACTAGTCCCTTTAGGGTAACAATTTCTATTCCTTCCCTCTCTAACATGTTAATTAGCCTTCCTACTAAGAAGTAGTATACTAGAGTAAAGTCTAAGCCCTAGAGGGGGTAGTAGAGGTTAAAATCTCTAAGTAGGACTTAATAGGTGTTCCCCTAGATAACTCTAGGTATTCTTTCTAGGGTTTTTAGTTAGGTACTGCTTCTTGAGTCTAGTAGTAGGTTATATATGTAGTAGACTTGGAGTGTACCTTGGGATGTTTCTACTTAAACTAATATTAGGTCCCCATCCTCCTATAGTATTGCCTACTAGGTTTCTATCGCTATCTCCTTACTAATTTAGATGCATGTCCTTAAGGCTCCCTAGTTATAGATAACTAGGTAGTATCTTGGGTCTTAGATAGTTACTAGTCTTTTTGTATATAGGTTTAGCTAGGGCTCTTAGATTACAATAATGTAATGTTTCTTTAGGCTTAGTACTTAAAGGAAGCTCCTCTATACCTTATCCTTACTCTTATTAACATTGTACTATATAATGTTTAGTAATGTTGCAATGTTTATTAGGTTTCATCTATATCATTTCCTTATAAGTTTTCCTTTAGTCTTTCCTTACTTTAGACCAATATTTGACTAAGCTTCTTCTACCCTGCTTCCTTTCCTACAATGTCGAGGTATCTTAGTCTCCCTAGTTACTAGTAGCTCTCTAGTGCTAGTAAGGCCCTAAATAAGAACCCATTATCTTGTCTTAACCTCTTTTGTAGTACCTAGCTAGGTTGCCTCTATACCTAGCTACCCTAGCTTGTTGTATATCTTGTTAGTGTATTAATTCTAGCTTCCTTTACCTTCTTAGCTACCTACATTCTTACTAGGCATTCCTTTGCCTAGGAGGGGTATCTTTTAGTATAGCATGTACATCTTGCTTCTCCCTTATATACTTTATATTCTTTAACCTAGTAATCCCCTATACAATAGGAGTAGGTATTAGTTGTTTTTGTGTACTTAGCTACTAAGTATCCATAGTACTAACATTTAAAGCACTGCATTATCCTATAGTTGCTTCTATATACTTCTGTTTCTAATCTTTCAAAGTCCTAGAATAGTCCTTAGTCTAGTACTATGTTAGCTTGCTCTACACTCCCTATCTAGATGATTAAGGAGGACTGCTTCTTAGTCTCTTCGATTTTCCTTTTAATCTATGCTACCTTTATAATCTTTAGGCCTAGGCATATAGCTTAGTTTTGTCTCTATAGGTTCCTAATATCCTATTCTTCCTTAAAGCTCCTTATTATACTATAGGCTATGATTATGAATTGCTATTAGGAGACCCTTATAGTTTTCCCTATCTTGGTTATCTATTCTTTTTGTGTTTCTAGCTTCTTTTTGTCCTATTCCTAGGCTATAAACAGCTTAATTACCCCTTTCCCTTCGTTCTTAGCCCTAATAACCTCCTTAACTATAATTCTTTCTACAATCTCTTTCCCTAAGAGTCCTTAGATTTCTTTTTACTCCTATAGGTCTATAATGTAGACTCTGACTACTGTCCTCGGGGGTTTTAGCGCCTCCTAACTAGCTACTATTGCCTAGGTGCGGTAGTTTAGGTTTGTCTCTTATTGTTTCTTCGTAATCTTTGCTACTACTATATTAGCTACCTTTGTAATCATATAGCCCGCTTGATTATAGATTGCTTTTAGTCCTCTAAGGAGTTCTAAAATTATTATCCTATATGCCCTCTCCGGGGTTTTTCTATCTTCCGCCTTTAGTACCTCCTCTGCCCTAGTACATAGTACTTTCCATTCGTCCTCCCTCCCTTCCTAACTGGTTTCCCTTCGTCTCTAATTGTTCGCTACCATCGGGGCTCTCTTCTAGTAGATTGCTATAATATATAGGACGTATATATAGTTAATACTAACGAGTATAGTCTCGAGGATTTCTATTAACTAGCTAACGAGATAATTATCGTTAATAGACTTCTAGAAGACTTCTTCGAGAGGGAATTAGTCTAAAAAACGTACTACTATCTTACTAACAATCCGCCCTAGTTTCTCTCGGCGAATACTTAATATAGTAATTTCGTATAAAATATAGAGAGCGCTATTAAAGAGATTAAGGATCTAGTAGCGCTAGCTAACTAGGTAGTAATCGCAATTAACGGCTAGTTAAATAGGACGATATAGGTATTATTCCTCTCTATTATACTTCACTTTATCGATAAGTAATAGAAATACTATAAGTTAATAATCGGATTACTTCGTATATATTCCTAGTAGGAAAAGAACATATCTAACTCCTAGGCTAAGGCGCTAGCGCCTACGAGCATAGGAGACACGAATACACCTCTCTAGAAACAATATCGCGACGGTAGACCCGAGGAAAGGTAGAGGGAGGGAGGGATCTAGCCTCTACCCTAAAGCTAGCCTAAAGGCTAACTAATATCTAAACTAGGCCCTAAAGGCCCGAAAGACTAGCCTAATTAGCTAAAAGCGAATAGAAATATCTAAAAGAACCTACAAACCCTAATAGAAGATATCTAAAAGGCACTAGATACTCCCTAGGCCCTAGATTTCCTATCCCTCCTCTCCCTCCTCTAGTAGGCCTAGACCTAGCTCCTATACTAACTAAAGGATACCGATACTACAAACATCCTCTAGACCTATCTATAGAGCCTCTAAACTACTACGAAAGTACCCGAACCAAGAATATAGGTATAGGCTACCTCCTAAGGCTAGCTAGCTATACTAAGTATATAGAGGATCCCCCTAGAAAGTTACATAATTATAATAAGGGTTAGCTATAAGGAAGAGCAAGAAAAGATAAAAGGCCGTACTAACTAAGAGATACTATAGCGGCTTAAAGACCTAGGGATAATCGCTATTAAGAAACTTGAGAGTAGTAACCTAAGGGTTATTATAGTATCTAAACTAGCTAAAGACAAGTTAACAAACGAACTAGGATAGATATAGAACATACTCCCTAGTACTATAGTAGAGGCTCTAATATACTAGGTACTAGTATACGGTTTTAGGACTATAGGATTCAATCCTAAGGACCTAAGCTATATCTATAAGATATAGGAAGAGAACGGAAGACTCTATCCGTACCTTAGGATATCTTAGGTAGCCTAGCTAAAAAGCCGAAAGGTAATAGAAGGCAAGACATACTCCTCTATTATCCTAAATATATAGAGCTTAGCCTAAGTAAGGGAAATAATATAGAAGGGCCTAGTATCCTAAGGTACCCTCCTTACTATAGAGTAATTTAATCCGAAGTAGAGACCTATACAATGCCTAAAGTATAGACAATTTAGGTATATTGCAAAATACTATAGAGCCGAATAGGTATATAGAAAATGTATAGGACTATACAAAACAGACGAATACTAAGGGATAACAAGGAAGTATAGTAACTACTAAGGTACCTATATAGTATAGTTAATATTATGTAAGTTAAATAAGTAGCTATTGCGAAAGTAAGGGCATTTAGAGACTAAGTAACTAAGAGCTAGAGCTACGTAACCTACCTAAAAGACCTAAAGGACTTAGAAGGGTAGACAACTATTAGATCTAAGAGAAAAGTTAGAAGTATAAGCCTAGACCTAGAAATAGACGATAGGTTAAGAAGACTACTAGGGAGACCGATAGGTACAAACTCTACTACCCTAGTAGATAGATTATAGAACACTAAGATCTCTTCCCTATTCCCCCTAGCTATAGGCTACGAAGGGTAACTAAGCTAGAGCTAAAGCTAGAGCTAGAAAGCTATAGAAGATATATAGGTATACTAAGATACCTAAGATAAATAGTAGCTAAGGGAAGCTTACTATCCTATAGTACAATACTAACTATAGTATAGACAAGATCTAAATCCCTTTCCTCTAATAGCTAGACCTAAAGGAGTTCTAGATAGTAGCGATCTAGGAACTATAGATTAGCCCCTATAATAGGAATATAGTAGTATACCTAGGATAATATACTATACTCCTAGGAGTAGTATACCTAAGGGTTACTATATATATATCTAAGGAGATTAGTATACAAGTATAGAATACAAAAGAATACTCTAGAGATATAGTTATAGTTAGACTCCTTATAGGTAATAGATAGGTTAATATTCTAAACTACTACAACCTATCTAGCTAAACTAGCGACTATACCCTAGGTACCCTCCTACTAATAGAGGATGTAACCTAAGGAAAAGAGAAAGAAGAGATTATCCTACTAGGGGATTTCAACCTACACTACCCTAGGTAGGGAGGAAACAATGCCTAGAACTAATACTAGGTAGTAGACTACCTTATTACCGTTATAGAAAAGGCCTATCTCGACCTAATACTAGAGCTAGGTACAATTATATAGGAAACTCCTAGGAGCTACTAGACCCTAAACCTAGTATTTAGGACTATAGGATTCTAAGAAAATGTATAGGAATGTAGAATAAGGATAGACTTAGAAATAGGATTAGACGACGTACTAATCCAAACTATAATCCTATAGGCCTAGACTAGTATTAGAGCCTAGATATAAAGACTATAATAGAAAAAGGTAGACTAGGATAGGATTAGGGATAGGGTAAAGAAGGAGGTACAAGAAATCTCTAATAGAGTAATAGACATACTATAATAGCTTAATACAATAGCCTAGGAGATCTAGGAGATACTTACTAAGGTTATCTAAGAGGACATCCTAAAGGCTAAACTATCTAAGTATACTAAAATGACCTAGATAAGGGAGTGTAGTATAGTAGTAAAAAAGATAAGATATCTAAAGAGGGAGTAGAGCTAAGATAGAACGGAAAGGAACCTAGTAGTATACCTAATAGCCTTATAGGCTAAAGGTAAGTAGATTAGGAGAAACAAGAACTTAGGCTAGAGAGCTATGGTTAGGGAAATCACTAAAGACCTATAGAGGATCTAGAAACTAGCTAGGTAGGCTAGGGAAGGGATAGGCTAAAGATATCCCCTTCTATAATTCCTAGAGATTAGGGACAAGGACGGTACATTACAAATAGAAAATTAAGGGAAAGTAGGAGCGCTAGTCTAATACTTTTTTCTAGAGCTAAAGAAAGCTAACTTAGAAGACATACAAAACGCATCCTATCCGAGCCTATTCTAGATAGAGGAAGAAGTTAGAATAAGGGAACTCTAGAAGATACTTAATAGGCTCCCTAAGGATAAAGCCCTAGGACCTAATTAGATCATTAACCTAGTACTTAAGGAATGTAGGAAGGAACTAGGACCTATGCTATATAGGTTCTTTATAGAATACCTATAATAAGGATACTATCCTAAACCCTTTAAACACTCTATAATAGTCGTCTTAAAGAAACTACAAAAGCCGGACTATACTAAGCTAGGAGTATATAGACCTATAGTACTACTATATACCTTAGTAAAGGTCCTAGAGGCTATTATTATAGAGAGAATAAGTAAAGAAGTAGAAGAAAGGAACCTCCTCCCCTAATCCTAAATAGGAGCTAGACTAGGAAGATCTACTATATTAGCCCTAGAGCTAATAATAGAATAGGTCTAAACAGCCTAGAAAACGGA
Organism: Pseudocercospora musae; assembly: GCA_001578225.1. Classification (NCBI taxonomy): domain Eukaryota; kingdom Fungi; phylum Ascomycota; class Dothideomycetes; order Mycosphaerellales; family Mycosphaerellaceae; genus Pseudocercospora; species Pseudocercospora musae. The sequence goes on from LFZO01000975.1 coordinate 13,583, forward strand.
CCTAACAATAGTAGTATCTATGCTTTGCCTAGATATATTAGGAGTATTCGATAATATATCCTATTAGAGACTAATATATAATATTAGGATAAAAGTATATCTATAGTATATTATACGATTTATCTAATCATTCCTCTAGGATAGGACTATATACCTTAGACTAGGAGAATTCATAGACTAGGCAAGGCCTTAAACTACTAGAATACTACAAGGATTAACCCTCTTACTAATCCTGTTCCTATTGTTTATATCTATACTCCTCCCGAGTCTAGAGGGTAAGAGAACTATAGTAATAGGCTTCGTAGACGATTCTAATATCCTTGTATATAGGAAAAGTATAGAAGGGAACTATAGAAAGCTAGAGATAGTATATAAGAAATATATATAATAGGTAGCTAAATACGGAGCTACCTTTATACTATAGAAGTACTAACTAATCTACTTTACTAAGAGTAGAACAAGATATAACCTATAAGCTATAGTCAATATACTAGGGTTTAAGGATAGACCTACTCTATCCCTCCGACTACTAAGAGTATAGGTAGATTCGAAACTATAGTAGGGCCTATATATTAAGAAAGTAGTAGAGAAAGGCATATTCTAGATGTTCTTACTCTAAAGGCTATACAAATCTATATAGGGAGCCCTATTCTAGAAGGCGAAGTACCTATATATAGCTATAGTAAGGCCTACAATAATATATAGAGCTAAAGTATAGATAATACTAGAAAGACTACTTAGATATAGGAAAGGGGCTACCCTAGGGCTAGAAAGAATCTAAAACTAGGCACTAAGGTATATTATAGGAGTATATAAAAGTATAGTAGAGGGGGTCCTCTAGAGGGAAGTATAAATCCCTCCTATCTCCCTATATATATAAGAGGTAGCAAGATAACAATTAGTTAAGATAGAGGACAAACCTACTACTAAGTATATCTAGGAGAGGTGCGAGAAGGTCTAAAGGGAATGTAGGAGGAGTAGGGGTATAGCCTAAGTAAAAGACCTAAAGACAAGGTAGAGATAGATAGTAGAATAGGTTAATAGATAGACTAGGGAACATATCTAGTAGGGAGGAACGATGCCTAAATCATAGTAGATATACTAGAGGTAGAATATATAATAGGAAAGCTAAGTTAGGAAAAGGTAGATAGCCTAGTAGGGCTAATAACTTCCTATAGTATAGTAAGAAGGGCTAAAAGGCAAGGAACTAAACTAGGGATAGTTAAGGAAGTAGAGTACAATAGTAACCCTAATTAGGACTAAACATATTAGTCTAAACGTATATCTAACGAAGAGGAGGGTTCTAGGCAAGATACCGGAGTATATATATAGATATAGGGCCTAGATACCTAAGCATGTTATACTCTTCTACCTAGAGAGACAAGGGATAAGGAACTAACTTATCTAAAGGATAGGGTTATTATAGTAGGAGATTACCTAGACTAGGAGAGGCCTAAATAAAGTAACGAGGTAGATAATTAAGGAGGGTCTCCTAGAATAGTTTTCCCTTATAAAGGAAGAACTAGAGAAGGAGGAGGAGGAAGGTAGGAAGTAAATAGGAGCCTAGTAAGAGGAAGGAGCTATAGAGATCCTCTCTATATTCTATAGCCTAAACAAACACAAAAGGTAGGGATAGAAACCTATATAATAGGAAGGAGGTAAAGGGTTTTGTACCGGAGGCTATATACTAAGGGCTTTTACCTTTAAGAATAGATAGGGATAGCTACTTGTCTAGTAGTTAGAATAGTATAGTAATGCAAGAATTTACTACTACTAATAATCGGATTTCCTAAAATTATAGAAATCTACTCTAGAGCGAATCTAGTAGATATAGTCTAAAAAGTACTAGAGTAAGTTAGGGTTTATACTACGCTAATTACTATTATAATAGATAACGTAAGTAATAATAAAACGCTCTATAAAAACTTGTAGATAGCCTTCCTAATAGCTATCTTATACTAATACTAATTTTAGATAAGAAGTAGTTAAGAAACTTAGTTAAACTATTGTAATATAGATAATATAATCTATTAGGCTATTAGAGGATACTAACGAGGAATATAAGAACGATTCTAAGTCTAAGGACCCTACTAGTCTCGCGATAGAGTCGATAGGAATAGACCTAATATTCGACGCTAGAGTAATAATTCCTTCTCCTAAGAAGTTTCCCTATCTAGTCTATATAGTACAAATCGCTATCTAGGTACTATTTATGAAATTGAAGCTAGTACCTTAGAATAGCGAGTAGTAGAAGATATTAGACGAAAAGAAAGTATAGGATAAGCTAAGTACTTTAAAGGCGGCTATAAAAGCTTCTAAGGAATAGAGTCTTACTATAGTTATTTATAAAGTAAGTATAGCTAGTACTTGTAGTTAGCTATATAGCTATGTACTAGTTTTCTAAACTAACTAATATAGATCCGCTAGATAGTAATCTATAGTAACTCTAGCTTATAGCAATAGTACGCGATTATACTTATCTAGATAAATCTTATAGACAAGCTATAGATTAATAGTAAAAGTATTACTTAGAATAAGAAATAGTAATTCTAGCCTCTAAAACAACTACTTCGATTAACCTAGGACGTTAAGACTAGATTCGACTCGTTATTCTATATACTAGTCTAAGTATATAAACTACGCTATATAGTAGACTAGTACTATATAAATAAAGGTATCGAATAGCTAGCCTTAATCGAGGTAGAGTAGAGATAGGCCAAATATCTTATTTCGGTTATAAGGCTATATACTATCGTTACGAATATAATAGATAGGATCCGAGGACTAATGATCTATTAGGTATTTAGATATTATAACTAGCTCTTTAACGAACTAGATCGATCTATAACGAAGCTAAGTAAAAAGAGTATTCCCTAGAAGATTACTATAACGAAGATACTTATAGTATTAGAACAAAAGCTTAACAAATATTATTTAGCTACTTTCGAGACCTTTAGCGATATCTATAGTATCGTAGTCCTCCTTTATCTAATATAGAAGACTAAATTCTAGTAGTAGGACAAGTAGAAGAATAAACTAAAATAGGAAGAGTACTACTAATTAGTATTAAAGGAGCTTATCGAGGAATACTCTAATTATATAGTATATAGAGCTAAGGGATAGTAACTATAGAAGAAAATTAAGAAATCGCGAACATCGTTTATATTTAGTACCTAGGCCCCTAAATAGGCCGAGATCGAGGCAAAGGAAGCTCTAGACGAACTCGAGATATATTAGAGATAAAGTAAGTACTACTATTAATATAGTTATTATCCTAAGCTATAAGCTAACGAGAATTAGACTTATCCTATCTTATAAACGATTTCTTAGAGGATAATATATTAGGGAGATAGTCTCGAATTGCCGAGAGTTATCTAATAATCGCTATAATTACTCGAGATATCCTAGTAATTCTTAGAATAGGAATCGGAATAGAGTACTCGTTTAGTATTAGATAGTATTAGTACTAATATAATCGAATATATAGTCTAACTATCTTTGAGATAATTATAATTAATCGGAATTTTCTTATATAGAAGAAATATTAAGGAAAGAATAATCCTCGTACTACAATATTAGATAACTTACTTAGAGAGAAAGGAAGGATTAAGGAAGAGGAGAGTAAGAACTAGGATAAGGAAGAAGATACTCGATTTAGCCCTTCTATCTAATTGATTAGTAAAACCTATCTCTATATATCGTTTATAAAGGAGAAAAATATACCTAACTACTTAGACGTCCTAGTAGGTTGGATACAACCCGAGAAATTGGATCCGGGTTCGGTTTCTTAGTAGGAACCGGACGATTGGTTTAGGTTCGGGTTCTAGGACCTATACTAATTTCGGGTTAGAACCCGGACTTTTTCCGGGTTCTATAAGCGTTACTTAAAAGACCGGCTATACTACCGGCTACATAAAGGAAGCTTTACTTTTGTACTACTTAGTACTCGTCCTATAGTATCTACGTATCGCCTAGGTCGCTATTGCTATGAAAACCTCGGATAGGTTACGTTATAAATTTCTAAGCTATATTGCTAATTCTTACCTCGCGAAAACTTCGATATTAACATCCTATAACGACTACG
>LFZO01000976.1:0-14665 GCA_001578225.1 Pseudocercospora musae
ATAGGTCTAGTATGCTACTGCTTCCTCTTGCCTCCTAGGTAACTAATCCCTTTAGGGTAACAATTTCCATTCCTTCCCTCTCTAACATGTTAATTAGCCTTCCTACTAGGAAGTAGTAAGCTAGGGTAAAGTCTAAGCCCTAGAGGGGATGGTAGAGGTTGAAATCTCTAAGTAGGACTTAGTAGGTATTCCCCTAGATAACTCTAGGTATTCTTTCTAGGGTTTTTAGTTAGGTACTGCTCCTTGAGTCTAGTAGTAGGTTGTATATGTAGTAGACTTAGAGTGTACCTTAGGATGTTTCTACTTGAACTAATGTTAGGTCTCTATCCTCTTGTAGTATAGCCTACTAGGTTTCTATAGCTATCTCCTTGCTAATGTAGATACATGTCCTTAGGGCTCCCTAGTTGTGGATAATTAGGTAGTATCTTAGGTCTTTAATAGTTACTAGTCTCTTTGTGTATAGGTTAAGCTAGGGCTCCTAGATTGCAATAATGTAATATTCTTTTAGGTTTAGTACTTAAAGGAAGCTCCTCTATACCTTGTCCTTACTCTTGTTAATATTGTACTATATAATGTTTAGTACTATTGCACTATTTATTAGGTTTTATCTATATCGTTTCCCTATAGGTTTTCCTTTAGCCTTTCCTTACTTTGAACTAGTATTTGACTAAGCTTCTTCTGCCCTGCTTCCTTTCCTACGATGTTAAGGTATCTTGGTCTCCCTAGTTGCTAGTAGCTCTCTAGTACTAGTAAGGCCCTAAATGTAAACCCATTATCTTATCTTGACCTCTTTTGTAGTACCTAGCTAGGTTGCCTCTACGCCTAGCTACCCTAGCTTGTTGTATATCTTATTGGAGTATTGACTCTAGCTTCCTTTGCCTTTCTAGCTACCTATATTCTTACTAGGCATTCCTTTGCCTACGAGGGGTGTCTTTTAGTATAGCATGTACATCTTGCTTCCCCTTTATATGCTTTGCATTCTTTAACCTAGTAGTCCCCTACATAATAGGAGTAGGTATTAGTTGTCTTTATGTACTTGGCTACTAAAGTCTAAGTGTCCATAGTGCTAACATTTGAAGCACTGCATTATCCTATAGTTGCTTCTATGTACCTCTGTTTCTAATCTCTCAAAGTCCTAGAATAGCCCTTAGTCTAGTACTATATTAGCTTGCTCTACACTCCCTATCTAGATAATTAGGGAGGACTGCTTCTTAGTCTCTTCGATTTTCCTTTTGATCTATGCTACCTTTGTAATCTTTAGACCTAGGCATATAGCTTAGTTTTGTCTCTATAGGTTTCCGATATCCTATTCTTCCTTAAAGCTCCTTGTTATACTATAGGCTATAATTATGAACTGCTATTAGGAGACCTTTACAGTTTTCCCTATCTTAGTTATCTATTCTTTTTGTGTTTCTAGCTTCTTTTTATCCTACTCCTAGGCTATAAACAGCTTGATTACCCCTTTCCCTTCGTTTCTAGCCTTAATAACCTCCTTAACTGTAATTCTTTCTACAATCTCTTTCCCTAAGAGTTCTTAGATTTCTTTTTGCTCCTATAGGTCCGTAATGTAGACTCTAACTACTGTCCTCGAGGGTTTTGGCGCCTCCTAACTAGCTACTACTACCTAGGTGCGGTAGTTTAGGCTTATCTCTTGTTATTTCTTTGTAATCTTTGCTACGGCTATATTAGCTACCTTCGTAATTATGTAGCTTGCCTAGTTGTAGATTGCTTTTAGCCCTCCAAGGAGTTCTAAGATTATTATCTTATATGCCCTCTTAGGGGTTTTCCTATCTTCTACCTTTAGCACCTCCTCTACCCTAGTACACAGTGCTTTCCATTCGTCCTCCCTCCCTTCCTAACTGTTTTCCCTTCGTCTCTAATTGTTCGCTACCATCGTCGCTACGGTTAGGCTAGGTATATAGCTAAAGGATTTTTCTTCTTCTAGATATAAATATTATCCCGTTTATCGAAGATCGCTAGATTAATAACTAATAGGATCCTTAATTAAGTATTCTTAGGAGAGAAGAGATTTCGTCGGACTATCGATATCGACGATAAATAGGAACGTTAACTATCTCTACTAAAGGACTAAGCCTCTACTAGACTACTTCTTATTTATATAGTCGATAGTAAGGGATTATTTCGTCTTTATAGAGGACTTTAGATAGATAGACTTAAAGCTCTATTATTTCCTTATTGCCCTTAAGATCTACTCTATACTCCTAATAACTATCTAGAGCAAGATTGTAACCTTGTTATTCGTAGGCTTAGTAATAAACGAGTATTTAGAATAGTAGGAATATTGAGAAGGTTAGTATTTAGAGGTATAATAGCTTATAGATATAGGAAAATAGTAACTTAGGTATTAATAACTAAGAGTCCTAAGGAGCTTTAATAGTCGGATAGATTACGATTAAAGTAAGAAAGAAAGTTTAAAAGGTCCGAACTATAATATAAAATTATAGATAGCTAGGTACGTAACAAAATTTCAATAATATAGGTAGCTAGGCTAGTAAGAAGGATAGAAATTCTAGGATATATATTTACGTACTTGTAATATTTATTTTAGTAGTTATATAAACTACTATGTAAGCTAGTCTATAGCTATCTACTCGGCATCTTATATAACTATATCTTTAGTTATCTACTATACTCTAGTAGTATCTATTACTATATAAGTAGAGTATATATAGTCTATAGCGACTTACCCTAAGCTAAGATATATTCTATCTTTCGAATTACTAAGATATATCGTTAAGAGGTACGTTAGCTTTAACATTCCCTTATAGCCTAGCTTGACTAGTATCTTATAGTACCTATTCGTCTCCTCGAGCTACTTTCTCTCGATATCGAAGTAATAGTAGAGAGCTTTTGCTCTACTATATCCTAGGTATACTATATCCTAAAAGTAGTAGTAGTAGAGATTATAGTTCTAAGGCTAGTAGCTAGGTTAATCTAAGCGAGGCGTATCCCTAAAGTATAGTAGAAAGATTTTATCCTATTTATTAATATTTCGAATAATAGTATACTTAGTAAGGATATAGATTTCGTATAGTATAGGGAAGCGTTCCTAACTTAAAGCTTTCTATAGAATTGTTAGTAAGACCTAACTTATTAGCTAGCTATATAGTAGCTATATAGCTAGCTATAAAGGATATATCTAAACTCTACTATTTCCTACTACCTTTAATAGCTTTCTAATCTAGACCTTAGTCTTTTTACCTCTCTTGAACTACTTAATTGCCTATAGCTTTCTCTATATCGAATAAATAGCCTTATACTAATATGTATATACTATACGAAACTCGATATCGAGAAACTTTAGGTAGTAAAGCTCCTTAGCTATCTCTTGTATCTTAGCTTTATAACTTAGAGTAAGAGGCTAACTCGGATTAATAAAATCCTAGTTCTTAGTATCTATAGATAGATCTTTTATATCTAAGTCGCTCTATTTATACTATTCTATTAGATAATCGTTAAGAACTATCTCTATTAAGCTTATACTTGTTAAAATATCTACTACTATATATTTATTGTATAGATACTCTTTATCCTTTACCTCAATCTCTTTCCTAGATTATATTAGTATTCGATTAATAATAAATCTAATGACGCCGGCTATATAGCTAGCTATAGTAATACTAACCCTCTATTCCTCTACTATAAGAAGACTAATCTTAGACTAGATAGCTTCTCTTCTTATTCTACCTTGCTTTTCTACTAGAATATAGCTTTATCCTACTAAGGTCTCTCCTTCTACTTCTCTAGCTATTATTAGAAGATAGTTTACTTAGCTCTTTTCTTCTTTCTTAAGGCTTGTTTAGTCTTAGATATCTATAAGACTCGTTTTGTATCTACTATAGTCTTCCTATATATAGAATACTCCTCTTTTGTCTTATAATACTTTAGGCTCGATATAGGATTACTAGGTTCATTTTTCGCATCGTAGATATAGTTACTAAGCTCCTAGTCGCCTTAATATAGTTACTAATTACTACTATATATAGTAGGTTAAGTAGGACGCTTATCTCGAGCTATCTTGTATAGTTATTATAGAATATTAATATCGAAGTTTTCGTAAGATAAGAATTAGTAATAAAGCTCTAAAATTTATAATATAACCTATACGAGGTTTCTATAGCAATAGCGACCTAGGCGATAGATAGATACTATAGAAAGAGTACTAAGTAGTACGAAAGTAAAGCTTCTATTATATAGCTAGTACTATAGCTAGTCTTTTTAGTAACGCTTGTATAATCTAGAAAAAGTCTAGGTTCCGACCTAAAATTAGTATAGGTCCTAGAACCCGAACCTAAACCAATTATTCGGTTCCTACTAAGAAACCAAACCTAGACCTAATTTCTCGGATTGTACCTAACCTACTAGGCTATCTAGTATAGAGAAGTCCTACTTATATTATTAGATCTTAGCTACTCGTATTAGCTCTATATTATTAAATTCTCTCCCTCTATTAGAGAAGAATGGCTTAGGTCTTTTACTATACTAGTAAAATACTATGTTTCTCTAATTATTAATAAGTTTTAGGTACTCTAACTTATGCTTTACAAGCTTATCCTATCTTACCTTAACTTTTCTCTTAGTTAAAAGGAGGATATACTAGTATCTATAGATATTAGATAGAGTAATAGGGCCTATTATATCGAGGTAAATTTTATCTAGTATATAGTCTAGGACCTTTCTTAGCTTTCTTAATACAATCTTTCCGGATCTTGAAAGCCTATAGGCTTTATAGTAACTAAGCTAATTAGTATTAAGATACTCTAGACTAATACAATCTTTATTGTTCTTTATTATATTTAAGATAGTACTAGTAATATACCTAAGTTATTAATAGATTCTATTAGTATTAGCCTTTGGTTTACTAAGTATAGGTACTATTAGTATTTCATACTTAATAGACTTCTTTCCTCCTACCTTTATAGGGACTAGTAGTATAATTAATATATTCTTTAAGATAGGGACCTTGCTCCTAATTCTTGTTGTATATATAACCTCTCTATCTAAATTCCTAATAGTCTTACTAGGTCTATAGAAGTAATGCCTAAGTTCCTTATAGACATTATCTATATAGATTAGATTAATGTTAGATTTAGGTAAGTATAGGGCATTTCTATAGAGTATATCTATCTTCTTTCCTCTATACTCTAGCTAAATTAAGACATCTCTAACTACTATTAGCCTCTAGGAGCTAACTACTTAGGAGAATCTTATAGGCTCTAGGAGCCTCCTAAGATTCCTAAACTAGGAATTATTATTAAACATTATAAATAAGGTGCCTATATCCTATAGAAGTATTTTCTTACTTAGTAGAGTCTTGGTTAAGGCTATAATACTAGTACTTAAGTAGAAACTCCTACTTTCCTAACCTTTATTACTATTACTATCTTCCTTATTATTATCTTAAGTAGTAGCTATAGAAGCCTTTTTCTTTAACTTCTTGTCCTTCTTAGACTTCTTGTCTTTCTTAGACTTCTTAATATCTTACTTAATGTCTCTATTCTTGTCCTAATTTTCCTTCTTCCTATTAGGATACTACTTTTAATATTAAGTATTAGTATACTTTAATTTCTTATAGATTTAACACTTTTCATTATTATTAAGTATCTTATAATTAGCTAGAGTAGCTAGTATTCTATCTTAATTTACTAGTAGATTAGCCTTTACTAGTAGCTTCTTTTTTTTAAGAGATGTAATTATATCCTATAAGGTTTAGTTAGCCTTCTTAGGCTTATTGTTATACTTCTAGCTTCTAAGCTATTTATAACCTCAAAGGCTATTAATAAATAGTATACTAATTAGAAGGTTAGGGATCTTAGTATCCTCTACCTTTATATTAGTTAATAGATAGAACTATTTAGTAGCTATCTTGTACTTAAGGACCTATACTTAGAAGTCTTTATAGTACTTTAGGATACTTTCTATAGTTTGGCTCTATAGCTTAAGTAAACTAATACTCTTTAGAGTATTATAGATATCTACTATAACAATTAGCTTAAAGGTTATTATAGTAGACGGCCTAGTAGGTTAGGTATAACCCGAGAAATTGGGTCCGGGTTCGGCTTCTTAGTAGGAACCGGACGATTAGTTTGGGTTCGGGTTCTAGGACCTATACTAATTTCGGGTCGCAATCCGGACTTTTTCTAGTTTATATAAGCGTTACTAAAAAGACCGGCTATACTACTAGCTATATAAAGGAAGCTTTACTTTCGTACTACTTAGTACTCTATCTATAGTATCTACCTATCGCCTAGGTCGCTATTACCGTAGAAACCTCGTATAGGTTACGTTATAGAATTTAGAGCTTTATTACTAATTCTTACCTTACAAAAACTTCGATATTAATATCCTATAATAACTACGTAAGATAGCTCGAGATAAGCGTCCCGCTTAGCCTACTATACGTAGTAGTAATTAGTAACTACATAAAGGCGACTATAAGCTTAGTTACTATATCGGCGACGCGAAAAATAAACCTAGTAATCGTATATCGAGCCTAAAGCGTCGTAAGACAAAAGAGGAGTATTCTATATATAGGAAGACTATAGTAGACGTAAAGCGAGTCTTATAGATATTTAAGACTAAACAAGCCTTAAGAAAGAAGAAAAGAGCTAAGTAAACTATATTCCGACGATAGCTAGAGAAGTAGAAGGAGAGACCTAAGTAGGATAAAGCTATATTTTAATAGAAAAGTAAGGCCGAACAAGAAGAGAAGCTATCTAACCTAAGATTAGTCTTCTTATAGTAGAGGAATAGAGGATAAGTATTACTATAGCCGGCTATATAGCCGGCGTTATTAGACTTATTATTAATCGAATACTAATATAATCTAGGAAAGAGATTAAGATAAAGGATAAAGAGGGTCTATACGATAAATATATAGTAGTAGATATTTTGACTAGTATAAGCTTAATAGAGATAGTACTCGACAATTATCTAATAGAATAGTACGAATAGAGCGACTTAGATATAAAAGATCTATCTATAGATTCTAAGAACTAGGATTTTATTAATCCGAGTTAGCCTCTTACTCTAAGTTATAAAGCTAAGATGCAAGAGGTAGCTAAGGAGCTTTACTACTTGAAATTTCTCGATATCAAGTTTCGCGTAGTATATACATATTAGTATAAGGCTATTTATTCGATATAGAGAAAGCTATAGGCAATTAAGTAGTTTGAGAGGGATACAAAGACTAAGGTCTAGATTAGAAAGCTATTAAAGGTAGTAGGAAATAGTAGAGTTTAGGTATATCCTTTATAGCCGGCTATATAGCCGGCTAAAAAGTTAGGTCTTACTAACAATTCTATAGAAAGCTTTAAGTTAGGGACGCTTCCCTATACTATACGAAATCTATACTATCGCTAAGTATATAGTTATTCGAAACATTAATATATAGGATAAAAGCTTTCTACTATACTTTAGGAGTACGCCTTACTTAGATTAGCCTAGCTACTAACCTTAGAACTATAATCTCTACCGCTACTACTTTAAGGATATAGTATACCTAGGACGTAGTAGAGCAAAAGCTCTTTACTATTACTTCGAAGTTCGATATCGAGAGGAAGTAGCTAGAGGAGACGAATAGGTACTATAAGATACTAGCTAAGCTAGGCTATAAGGGAATGTTAAAGCTAACGTACCTCTTAACGATATATCTTAGTAATTCGAAAGATAGAATATATCTTAGCTTAGGGTAAGTAGCTATAGACTATATATACTCTACTTATATAGTAGTAGATACTACTAGAGTATAGTAGACGACTAAAGATATAGTTATACAAAATGTCGAGTAGATAGCTATAGACTAGCTCGTAGTTTATATAACTACTAAAATAAAGATTATAAGTACGCGACTATATATCCTAGAATTTCTATCCTTCTTACTAGCCTAGCTACCTATATTATTGAAATTATGTCTTGTATCTAGCTATCTATAATTTTAAATTATAATTCGGAGCTTTTTACCTTTCTTTCTTACTTTAATAGTAATCTATCTAACTATTAAAGCTCCTTAGGACTCTTAGTCGTTAATCCTAAGATTGCTATTAAAGTTACTATTTTACTATATCTATAAGCTACTATACCTCTAAATACTAAGCTCCTCAATATTCCTACTATCCTAAAGGCTAGTTCATTACTAAGCCTACGAATAATAAGGTCGCAATTATGCTCTAGATAGTTATTAGGAATATAGACTAGATCTCAAGGGCAAGGAGGAAACAATAGAGCCTTAAGTCTATCTATCTAAAGTCCTCTAGGAAGACGAAACAATACCTTACTATCGACTATTCAAACAAGAAGTAGTCTAGTAGGGGATTAGTCCTTTAGTAGAGATAGTTAACGTTCTCGTTAATCTTCGGTATCGATAGCCTAACGAAATCTCTTCTCTCCCGAGAATACTTAATTAAGAGCCCTATTAGTTATTAATCCGGCTATCTTCGATAAATAGGATAGTATTTATATCTAGAAGAAGGAATATTATAAGCCTTTTTATTAATAGATCTAAGAGACCTAGTAGAATATAGTAAAAAGCTCTAGTTATTCCTCGCTTCGGAGGCTATAGAATATCTAGAAGTTTCCTATTAATTAGGGGAGTAAGGGTAGGAACAGTTTTATCTAGAAGTATTTAACTAAAGGAGCTATATATAGGACGGTTACTATACTCGATAGGCTTAAGGATTAGCTAGTAATAATATGTAATTTCTATAGGCTAGTTGAAAATATCTTTTAATTAGGGATAGTAATACTACTACTACGAAGCATTTAAAGACTTAAAAGTATCGTTTAGTATAGGGGAATCGATAGGAGGAGGTAGATACCGAATTTCGGACTAAGGTAAGAGTACTTCCCTATAGCCGACTATATAGCCGGCTATATAGCTAGCTATACGCTAGCTATACGCTAGCTTCTTAGGATATAATAAATAAGTCTAATAATATTATAGTAAGGAAAGAAGGATACGTATATAGTTAACGCTAGCGAGTATAGTCTCGAGGATTTCCGATAACTAGTAAATAAGATAATTATCGTTAACGGACTTCTAGAAGACTTCTTCGAGAGGGAATCGGTCTAAAAAACGTACTACTACCTTACTAACAATCTATCCCCGTTTCTCTTAGCGAGTACTTAATATAGTAATTTCGTATAAAATATAGAGAGCGCTATTAAAGAGATTAAGGATCTAGTAGTACTAGCTAACCGAATAGCGATCGCAATTAACGGCTAATTAAATAGGACGATATAGGCATTATTCCTCTCTATTATACTTTATTTTATCGATAAGTAATAGAAATACTATAAGTTAATAATCGGATTCCCTAAAATTATAGGAATCTACTCTAGAGCGAATATAATAGGTTTAGTCTAAAAAGCGCTAGAGTAAGTTAGAGTTTATACTAAGCTAATTACTATTATAATAGATAATGTAAGTAATAATAAAACGCTCTATAAAAACTTGTAGATAGCCCTCTTAGTAGCTATCTTATAGTAATACTAATTTTAGACGAGAAGTAGTCGAGAAACTTAGTTAAACTACCGCGATATAAATAATACTATCTATCGGGCTATTAGAGGATACTAACGAGGAATATAAGAACGATTCTAGGTCTAAGGACCCGACTAGTCTCGCAATAGAGTCGATAGATATAGACCTACTATTCGACGCGAGAGTAACAATTCCCTTCCCTAAGAAGTTTCCCTATCTAGTCTATATAGTACAAATCGCTATCTAGGCGCTATTTACGAAATTAAAGCTAGTACCTTAGAACGACGAGTAGTAGAAGATATTAGACGAAAAGAAAGTATAGGATAAGCTAAGTACTTTTAAGGCGGCTATAAAAGCTTCTAAGGAATAGAGTCTTACTATAGTTATTTATAAAGTAAGTACTACTAATACTTATAGCTAGCTATATAGCCGGCTACTAGTTTTACTAACTAACTAATCTAGATCCGCTAGATAGTAATCTATAGTAACTCTAGCTTATAGCGATAGTACGCGTTTATACTTATCTAGACAAACCTCCTAGACAAGCCTCGGATTAATAGTAAAAGTATCGCTTAGAATAAGAAATAGTAATCCTAGCCTCTAAAACGACTACTTCGATTAACCTAGGACATTAAGACTAGATTCGACTCGTCGTTCTATATACTAGTCTAAGTATATAAACTACGCTATATAGTAGACTAGTACTATATTGATTAAGGCATCGAATAGCTAGCCTTAACTAAGGTAGAGTAGAGATAGGCCGAATATCTTATTTCGATTATAAGGCTATACACTATCGTTACGAACATAATAGGTAGGACCCGAGGACTAACGATCTATTAGGTACTCGGGTATTACAACTAGCTCTTTAACGAACTAGATCGATCTATAACGAAGCTAAGTAAAAAAAGTATTCCTTAGAAGGTTACTATAACAAAGGTACTTATAGCGTTAGAATAAAAGCTTAATAAATATTATTTAGCTACTTTCGAGACCTTTAGCGATATCTATAGTATCGTAGTCCTTCTTTACTTAATATAGAAGACTAAATTCTAGTAATAGAACGAGTAGAAGGACGAACTAAAATAGGAAGAGTACTACTAATCGGTATTAAAGGAGCTTATTAAGGAATACTCTAATTATATAGCGTATAGAGCTAAGGGCTAGTAACTATAGAAGAAGGTTAAGAAATCGCGAACGTCGTTTATATTTAGTATCTAGGCCCCTAAATAGGACGAGATCGAGGCAAGGGAAGCTCTAGACGAACTCGAGATATATCGAAGGTAAAGTAAGTACTACTTTTAGTATAGTTATTAGTATAAGCTATAAGCTAACGAGAATGAGATTTATCCTATCTTATAAACGATTTCTTAGAGGATAATATATTAGGGATATAGTCTCGGATCGCCGAGAGCTATCTAATAGTCGCTATAATCACTCGAGATATCCTAGTAATCCTTAGGATAGGAATCGGAATAGAGCGCTCGTTTAGTATTAGATAGTATTAGTACTAATATAATCGAATATATAGTCTACCGTCTTTAAGATAATTATAATTAATCGGAATTTTCTTATATAGAAGAAACGTTAAGGGAAGAATAACCCTTATACTATAACGTTAGACAACTTGCTTAGAAAAGAAGCGAGGGTTAAGGAAGAGGAGAGTAAGAACTAGGATAAGGAAGAAGATACTCGATTTAGCCCTTCTATCTAATTAATTAGTAATAACGAGGGGGAGGGCAATAAGTCCTCGAAGGGAAAGCGGAAGCGATATTAAGGGGATCTAGATAGGAATCCTAAAAAGAGGATCTATAGATAGTAAGGTTAATAAAATTAATGTAGCCGGCCTTATAGCTAGCTAGGTAAAGTCCCTTAGATCTATACCGAGCTCTAGGCACTATATATAGATATAAGTCGCTATCTATATATAGTTAGTTATCCTTATTATTATACTAACCCGAGAGCTAACTATACGAGTTTTTAATAAACTATGCTACCTACTCTACTATATATACTCTATTTATCCTATAGTCGTTAGCCGGCTATATAGCCGGCTATAGTAAGTAGCTATTACCTTACCTATACTATACTTATATAAGTATAGCCTATAGTCCCTCTAGTTTCTAATCTAATAAATAGCAATTCGTAGGCTTTAAGGAGAAATAGTTAGGAGGTAGTAGCCGAATATTTTATAATACCTATCCCTCTATCTCTATACTTATAGGATAGATATATTTACTAGCGCTAAGGGATAAAGAAAGAAGGACGGCGATATGACCTCGCTCGTAGATAGAGGCTATACTAAGATCCGCCCGACGTATAGAGTATATATTATTTACTTTACTCTTTACTATACTTTCTATACTAAGAATATATCTATACTCTTATTTAAAGAGCTATATCGTATAGTATACAAGATCGTATTAAATAAGAAGGGCTAAGAGCTATATTAGAAGGTTATAGGCTTTAAGGAGAAATAGTTAGGAGATATAGTATAGCCGGCTATAGGTAAGAAGTTATTATTATACCTATACTATACTCGAAGAAGTTTAGCGGATAAAGCCTCTCGCTTCCTATCTCTCGAATTCTATTAATAATAGTATAAAGGAGCTCGCTATAGATACTACGTTATTTAGCGTATATTAAGGGAGATCTTTTACGTTACGAAGCGCTACTATATAACTACCGATAAGTATAAAGTAAAGTAACTAGAGGTCGAGCTAGAGAAACGCCCGGCTATACGGCTAGCTATAGGTAAGTAGCTATTACCTTACCTAGACTATACTCGAAGAAGTATAGCTTACGGCGCCCCTAACTTCGTATCTAAGGAATCCTATCGATAATAGTAAAAAAGAGTTCGCTTTAGATACCGTACTATTTATCCTTTTATTAGGGTATATTTATAGATACAATCTCTTAGCTCGGCGGTAAGCTCGAGTAAGTAATATAGCTTACTAGTAGTTAATAGTAATAGTATATTCTTCGTCTATTTAATAGTCGCTATCCTAGCTATATAGCTAGCTATAGGTAAGTTACTATTACCTTACCTAGACTATACTCGAACAAGTATAGCTTACGGCGCCCCTAACTTTATTTCTAATAAATTCTATCGACGACGATAAAGCTAAGGGTAGAAAAGTATAACAAAAGATATAGAGGAAGATCTTATACTATAGATAGCGCTACTACGTAACTATAGATAAGTATTAAGTAAATTAACTAGAGGTTAAGCTAGGAAAACGGCCGGCTATATAGCCGGCTATAGGTAAGTAGCCGTTACCTTACCTAGACTACGCTTAAATAACTATAGCTAATAACGCCCCTAACTTTATTTCTAATAAATTCTATCGACGACAATAAACCTAAGGATAGAAAAGTATAATAAAAGATACAAAGTAAGATCTTATATAATACATAGCGCTACTACGTAACTACTAATAAGTATTAAGTAAAGTAACTAGAGGTTAAGCTAGAAAAACGGTCGGCTATATAGCTAGCTATAGGTAAGTAGCTATTACCTTACCTAGACGATAATAGTACGCTAAAGTAGAAGACTAAATAGGCCTTGTAGCTCGTCTATGCCTTTAATATAGAAAGTAAGATTTAATTTAAGGATATATAAAGAGTTATCTATAATAAGTTAAAGATACTCTCCCCTCTCGATAGTCTCGGAATATATATTATTACGCGTACTATCTCTTATATAGATACTATCGTTTAATAGTCTACTAATCTATCGGTCAGTATATAGCTAGCCGACTATAGGTAAGCAATTGTTACCTTACCTATACTATACTCGAATAAGTATAGCCTACTACGCCTCTAGTTTCTTATCTTATAGTTTTAGAGTAACTTGCGGTAGGCGAAAGGTTTCTAATAGAGCTAAAGATAGTATAGTAGGATTACTAGGTCTATATAGGCATACTAATAGATATCTTAATATAAATAGACCGCGTCTACTATACCGATTACCGCTAGCCTTCTATCTTTACTAAGTCTATAGGGCTCTTTTGTAACTAGATCTTGCGAACGCTACTACGACTAAATAGCGACGACCTCCTCAAGTACCTTATAAACCTTATCCTCGACTAGATTTAGATAGATCGAGACGGCGAGGGTATATAGCTATATCTTATTAAGTTAGTCGTATATATAGCTAGCTATAGGTAAGGAGTTATTACTATACTCGTACTTTACTCGAACAAGTATAGCTTATAGCGCCTCTAGCGTCGTATATAAAGAAGTCTATCGATATTAGTAAAAAAGAGTTTATTATAGATACTATACCCTTCGATCCTTTATTAAGGCGTATTTATAGATACGATTTCTTAGCTCGGTAGCAAGCTCGAGCAAGCAATATAGCTTACTAGAAGTTAATAGTAATAGTACATTCTTCGTCTATTTAATAGTCGCTAGCCGGCTATATAGCTAGCTATAGGTAAGTTACTATTACCTTATCTAGACTATACTCGAATAAGTATAGCTTATAGCGCCTCTAATTTATTTCTAATAAATTCTATCGACGATAGTAAAAAGGAGTTCGTAAGAAGAACTATAGTATTCGATCTTATAGTAAGCAAGATTTTATATAATATATAGCGCTACTTCGCTCGAACCGATCTTCCCGTTAATCCCTCGATATCTTCGCATAATACTATAATAACGCATATATACTATTTATCTAAGCGTAGCCCTAAATTAAGCGCTACGCCTTCGTATCTACGAAATTATAATACCTCTAAAGAGAGTATCTATCGATAGAACTACTAATAAGTAATAAGTAAAGTAACTATAAGCTAGCCTAGAAAAAAGGAAAGCTAATACCTTACCTATACTATACTCGAATAAGTATAGCTTATAGCCCTACTAGCTTCTTATCTTATAAATCCTATCTATAATAGGGAAAATAAGTTCTCTATAGATACTACGCTCTTCTAAGTATATCTCTTTAATATACGAACCTTACGATATAACGGCTAAGGTAGAGTAGGCCTTTGCTCTATAGTCGGCCGTATAGCAAGTCGCTTTTCTATTTATTATAAGCTAGTCGTAAACATTATTAGGATAACGTTTCCCTATATATATACCTAGTCTTCTTTTATCTATCCCTTTCTTCCTTTTATATCCTAGAAAAATGCCTTTCTATAGAGATACGATTATCGA
>LFZO01000977.1:0-14664 GCA_001578225.1 Pseudocercospora musae
AAGTAGCTATAGACTATATGCGCTCTACTTATATAGTAGTAGAGGCTACTAGAGTATAGTAGAAGACCGAGGATATAGTTATGTAAGATGCCGAGTAGATAGCTATAGAGTAGCTAGTATAGTAGTTTATATAACTACTAAAATAAAGATTATAAGTACGCGACTCTACATCCCGGAATTTCCATCCTTCTTACTAGCCTAGCTACCTATATTTTTGAAATTTTACCTCGTACCTAGCTATCTATAATTTTATATTATAGTTCGGACTTTATTAACTTTCTTTCTTACTTTAAGAGTAATCTATCGGACTATTAAAGCTCCTTAGGACTCTCGGTCGTTAATATCTAAGTCGCTATTCTCCTATATCTATAAGCTACTATGCCTCTAAATACTAACCTCCTCTATGTTCCTACTACCCTAAATGCTCGTTTATTACTAAGCTAACGAATAATAAGGTCGCAATCTCGCTCTAGATAGTTATTAGGAGTACGGACTAGATCTTAAGGGAGATAAGGAAATAATAGAGCTTTAAGTCTATCTATCCAAAGTCCTCTACGAAGACGAAACAATCCCTTACTATCGACTATTCGAACAAGAAGTAGTCTAGTAGGGGCTTAGTCCTTTAGTAGAGATAGTTAACATTCTCGTTAATCGTCGATATCGATAGCCCGACGAAATCTCTTCTCTTCCGAGAATACTTAATCTAGGGGCCTATTAGTTATTAATCTAGAGATCTTCGATAAACGGGATAATGTTTATATCTAGAAGAAGGAATATTACGAGCCTTTTCATTAATAGGTCTAAGAGACCTAGTAGAATATAGTAAAAAGCTCTAGTTATTACTCGCTTCGGAGGCTACGGAATATCTAGAAGTTCCTAGTCAATTAGGGAAGCAAGGGTAGGAATAGCTTTATCTAGAAGTATTTAACTAAAGGAGCTATACGTAGGACGGTTACCGTACTCGATAGGCTTAAGGGCTAGCCGGTAGTAATATACGGGTTCTATAGGCTAGTTATAAAGCATCTATTAACTAGGGATAGCAATACTACTACTACGAAGCATTTAAAGACTCAAAAATGTCGTTTAGTATAAGGGAATCGATAGGACGAGGTAGATGCCGAATTTCGCACTAAGGTAAGAGTACTCCCCTATAGCTAGCTATATAGCCGACTATATAGCTAGCTATACGGCCGGCTATACGCCGAGTACTTAGGATATTATTAGTGTAAATAAGTCTAACAATATTATAGTAAGGAAAGAAGGACGCGCGTATAGTTAACGCTAACGAGTATAGTCTCGAGGATTTCCGTTAACTAGCTAACGAGATAATTATCGTTAATAGACTTCTAGAAGACTTCTTCGAGAGGGAATCGGTCTAAAAAACGTACTACTACCTTACTAACAATCTACTACCGTTTCTCTCGGCGAGTACTTAATGTAGTAATTTCGTATAAAATATAGAGAGCGCTATTAAAGAAATTAAGGATCTAGTAGCCCTAGCTAACCGGATAGCGATCGCAATTAACGGCTAGTTAAATAGGACGATGTAGGCATTATTCCTCTCTATTATGCTTTACTTCATCGATTAGTAGTAGAGATACTACGAGTTAATAATCGGATTTCCTAAAATTATAGGAACCTACTCTAGAGCGAATATAGTAGCTTTAGTCTAAAAAGCGCTAGAGCGAGTTAGGGTTTATACTAAGCTTATTACTATTATGACGGACAACGTAAGTAACAATAAAACGCTCTATAAAAACTTGTAGGTAGCCCTCCTTATAGTTAACTTATACTAATACTAATTTTAGACGAGAAGCGGTCGAGAAACTTAGTTAAACTATCGCGACATAAACGATACTATCTATCGGGCTATTAGAGGATACTAACGAGGAACGTAACGACGATTCTAGGTCTAAGGACCCTACTAGTCTCGCGATAGAGTCGATAGATATAGACCTACTATTCGATGTAAGAGTAATAATTCCCTCTCCTAAGAAGTTCCCCTATCTAGCCTACGTAGTACAAATCGCTATCTAGGCGCTATTTACGAAATTGAAGCTAGTACCTTATAACGACGAGTAGTAGAAGATGTTAGACGAAAAGAAAGTATAGGATAAGCTAAGTACTTTGAAGGTAGCAATGAAAGCTTCTAAGGAATAGAGTCTTACTATAGTTGTTTATAAAGTAAGTATAGCTAGTACCTATAGCCGGCCGTATAGCCGGCTACTAGTTTTCTTAACTAAGTAATCTAGATCCGCCGGACGGCAATCTATAGTAACTCTAGCTCGTAGCGATAGTACGCGTTCGTACTTATCTAGACCAATCTTATAGAAAAGCTACGGATTAATAGTAAAAGTATCGCTTAGAACAAGAAATAGTAACCCCGGCCTCTAAAACGACTACTTCGATTAACCTAGGACGTTAAGATTAGATTCGACTCGTCGTTCTATATACTAGTCCGAGTATATAAACTATGCTATATAGTAGACTAGTACTACATTGATTAAGGCATCGAATAGCTAGGCTTAACCGAGGTAGAATAGAGATAGGCCGAATATCTTGTTTCGATTATAAGGCTATACGCTATCGTTACGAACATAATAGGTAGGATCTAAGGACTAACGATCTATTAGGTATTCGGGTATTACAATTAGCTCTTTAACGAACTAGATCGATCTACGAAGTAGCTAAGCAAAAAGACTATCCCTTAGAAGGTTACTATAACGAAGGCACTCGTAGCGTTAGAACAAAAGCTTAACAAATATTATTTAGCTCCTTTCGAGACCTTCGGCGATATCTATAGTATCGTAGTCCTCCTTTATTTAATATAGAAGACTAAATTCTAGTAATAGGACGAGTAGAAGGACGAACTAAAATAGGAAGAATACTACTAGTCGGTATTAAAGGAGCTTATCGAGGAATACTCTAATTATATAGCGTATAGAGCTAAGGGATAGTAACGGCGGAAGAAGGCTAAGAAATCGCGAACGTCGTTCATATTTAGTAGCTAGGCCCCTAAATAGGACGAGATCGAGGCAAGGGGAGCTCTAGACGAACTCGAGATTTATCGAAGGCAAAGTAAGTACTACTTTTAGTATAGTTATTACCCTAAGCTATAAGCTAACGAGAATTAGATTTATCGCATCTTACAAACGATTTCTCGGAGGATAATATATTAGGAATATAGTCTCGAATCGCCGAGAGTTATCTAATAATCGCTACAATCGCTCGAGATATCCTAGTAATCCTTAGGATAGGAATCGGAACGGAGCGCTCGTTTAGTATTAGGTAGTATTAGTACCGATATAATCGAATATATAGTCCGACCGTCTTTAAGATAATTATAGTTAATCGGAATTTTCTTATATAGAAGAAACGTTAAGGGAAGAATGACCCTCGTACTATAGTAGTAGACGACTTACTTAGGGAGGAAGCGAGGATAGAGGAAGAGGAGAGTAAGAACTAGAACAAGGAAGAAGATACTCGATTTAGCCCTTCTATCTAACTAATTAGTAATAACGAGGAGGAAGGCAACAAGCCCTCGAAGCGAAAGTAGAAGCGATATTAAGGGGATCTAGATAGGAATCCTAAAAAGAGGGTCCGTAGGTAGTAAGGTTAATAAAATCGATATAGCTAGCTATATAGCTAGCTAGGTAAACTTTCTCTTAGATCTATACCGAGCTCCGGGCATAACCTCTAGATACAAGTCGCTACCTATACATAGTTAGTTGTCCTTATTATTATACTAACCCGAGAGCTAACTATACGAGTTTCGAAGAAGTACGCTACCTATACTACCGTATATGCTCCGTTTATCTCATAGTTACTAAGCGGCTATACGGCCGGCTATACGGCCGGCTATAGGTAAGTAGCTTTTACCTTACCTATACTATACTCGAACAAGTATAGCCTATAGCGCCTCTAGTTTCTAATCTTATAAATCGCGATTCGTAGGCTTTAAGGAGAAATGGTTAGGGAATAGCGACTAAACATTATACAATATCTATCCTCTATCTCTATACTTGCGGGATAGACACATTTAACGGCGCTAAGGGATAAAGAAAGGAGGGCGGCGATATAGCCTCGCTCGTAGGTAGAGGCTATACTAAGATCCGCTCGCCGCGTAGAGTAAGTATTAGTTCATAAACCCTTTACTTTACCCTTTACTTTACCCCTTACTCTACCCTTTACTTTACTCTTTACTATACTTTCTACGTACTTATACTCTTATTTAAAGAGCTATATCGTGTAGTATATAAGATCGTATTAAACAAGAAGGGCTAAGAGCTATATTAGAAGGTCGTAGGCCTTAAGGAGAAATAGTTAGGAGATAAAGTAAGGCCGAGCGTTATACAATTCCTTACAATACCGCTATAGCTTTCTAACTATCTTAGTAGCCGGTTACTAGCTAACCGCTATAGCTTTCCGACTATCTTAGGGATCGGTTACTAGCTACTCGTTAACCGGCTATACTACGACCGGCTATAGATAAGAAGGTATTATTTTACCTATACTATACTCGAAGAAGTATAGTAGACTACGCCTCTCGCTTCTTTTCTCTCGAATTCTATCGACGAGAGTACAAAGGAGCTATTAATATATACTTCAATACATACGAGCTAATCCTAACCTACGACGTTAGTAGTAAGTAGAAGGTAGATAGTACTTTCAAGATATAGCTTACTTTCGGATTAACGGGTATACAAAGCGAAGCTAAGGGTAGAAAAGTACAATAAGAGAGACAAAGGAAGATCTTATACGATACATAGCGCTACTACGTAACTACCGATAAGCATTAAGTCGAGCAACTAGGAAGTAAGCTAGAAAAACGGCTATTACCTTACCTAGACTACGCTCGAATAAGTATAGCTAACGGCGCCCCTAACTTTATTTCTAACAAATTCTATCGACGACGATAAAGCTAAGGGTAGAAAAGTATAATAAAAGATATAAAGGAGGATCTTATACGATGCATAGCGCTACTATGCAACTACCGATAAGTATTAAGTCGAGTAACTAGAAAGTAAGCTAGAAAAACGGCTGGCTATACGGCCGGCTATAGGTAACTAGATATTACCTTACCTAGACTACGCTCGAACAAGTATAGCTAACGGCGCTCCTAACTTCATTTCTAATAAATTCTTTCGACGACTATAAAAAGGAGGTCCCGAGACCCGCCTTTGTTATAGGAAGTAAGATTCAATTTAAGGATATACAAAAAGTTATATATAACAAGTTAAAGACCCTCTCCCCTCTCGATAGTCTCGGAATATGCATTATTGCGCGTACTATCTCTTATGCGGGTACTATCGTTTAATAGTCCGCTAATCTTGGTATACGACCGGCTATAGGTAAGTAATTATTACCTTACCTATACTATACTCGAGCAAGTATAGCCTACCGCGCCTCTCGTTTCTTATCTTATAACTTTAGAGCGACTTGCGGCGATAGAGCTAAAGACAGTATAGTAGGATTACTAGGTCTATATAGGCATACTAACGGATATCTTAATATACATAGACCGCGTCTACTATACCGATTACCGCTAGCCTTCTATCTTTACTAAGTCTATAGGGCTCTTTCGCGACTACTAGCGCTACTACGACTACCGGCTATAGGTAAGCAATTCTTACCTTACCTATACTATACTCGAACAACTATAGCCTACTACGCCTCTCGTTTCTTATCTTATAACTTTAGAGCGACTTGCGGCGATAGAGCTAAAGATAGCATAGTAGGATTACTAGGTCTATATAGGCATACTAACGGATGTCTTAATATAGATAGACCGCGTCTACTATACCGATTACCGCTAGCCTTCTATCTTTACTAACTCTATAGGGCTCTTTCGCGACTAGATCTTGCGAACGCTACTATAACCAAATAGCGACGACCTCCTCGAGTACCTTACGAACCTTATCCTCGACTAGATTTAGATAGATCGAGACGGCGAAAGTATATAGCTATATCTTATTAAGTTAGTCGTATATATACTAGAGGGGCTCTATAAGATAGTCGGCTATAGGTAAGTAGCTATTACCTTACCTAGACTATACTCGAACAAGTATAGCTTACGGCGCCTCTAGCTTCGTATCTAAAGAAGTCTATCGATAATAGTAAGAAAGAGCTCGCTATCTTTAATCCTTTTACTAGGGCGTACTATAGATGCGATTCCTTAGCTCGGTAGCAAGCTCGAGTAAGTAATACGGCTCGCTAGAAGTTAATAATAATTCTAGGGGTATACTAAGATCTATTAACGGCTATAGGATATAGTAAGTGAATATTGTCGTAACGGTCGCTAGCCGGCTATAGGGCCGGCTACGGGTAAGTAGGTATTACCTTACCTAGACTATACTCGAACAAGTATAGCTTACGGCGCCTCTAGTATTGTATCTAAAGAACTCTATCGATAACGGCGAGAAAGAGTTCGCTATCTTTAATCCTTTTACTAGGGCGTACTATAGATGCGATTTCTTAGCTCGGCGGTAAGCTCGAGCAAGTAATACGGCTTACTAGAAGTTAATAGTAATCTGTCTAACGGTCGCTAGCTAGCTATAAGGCCGGCTATAGGTAAGTAGCTCTTACCTTACCTAGACTATACTCGAACAAGTATAGCTTACGGCGCCCCTATCTTTATTTCTAATAATTCCTATCGACGACGATAAAAAGGACATTGTAAGAGATACCATAGTATTCGACTAATAGTAAGCAAGATTTCATATAATATATAGCCCTACTTCGCTAGTACTAACGTTACCGTTAATCCCTCGACATCTTCGTATAATACTATAGTAACGCGTATATTCCATTTATATAAGCGTAGCCCTAAACTATGCTCTACAATCTCGTATCTACGAAATTACAATGCCTCTAAAGAAAGCGTCTACCGGCGGAGCCTCTCTATAGATGCCGCGCTCTTCTAAGTATATCTCCTTAATATACGAACCTTACGATATAAAGGCCGAGGCGGAGTAGGACTTTGCTCTATAGCTAGATATATAGCCGGTCGTGCCTTCTATTTATTATAAGCTAGTCGTTAACGTTACTACGATAACGTTTCCCTATATATATGTTAGCTACATGTAATTAACATGTAATCGGCTCGAGTGAAGCTAGGGTCTAGGTGCCTTAGGTAGGGCTTAGCGCTAGCCTAACTTCCTAACCTTCCTCCCTCTCCTCTTAGACCTCTATCGAATACTACATTCATTCACTAACTACTATCTACCTACTTACATAACCCGTATTACATAGTATTCGATCTACCCTTTGAGGGCAGTAGCTAGATAGTCTACTAATTTAGTAGTATAGCCGGAAATTCGCTAAATTGAGTACATTGCGCCCGAGATAGGACCTATATACACATAACCATTAGTTTAACCGTACTAATCATTAACCAAGACCTTCTACACGGTCTATTATACTAAGTTAAGCGTACTAAATCAAGGCACTCCAATTCCGCTATATCCGCACTATAGGAACCCTCGTTATCGCTATTCTTAGTAAGTAAACAAATACGTATTAAATGGCTAACAATAGTACTATTACTAACGATGCCTATGTTATCGGTTAGCGTAAAGGCTATACTATATTCGGACCGCTAACCGCGGACTAGTACTTGAGAGGCCGGACCGATAAGCTAGAGATACTACGTATATAGGAAGTAGTAGTCGACATTAATAATAAGATTAAGCGCCTACGCGCGAAGTTGAACCCTAGCGCCGATCGCACTACTACTAGTCTATCTAGCCTACCGGCATAGAAGAAGGATACTAAGCTTAAGGACTATACCGTATTCGACGGCTCTAGTCGAAAGCAATATAATAATTATATCCGTAACTATAAGCTTAATCGACGCAATATACCGAGGGCTCTACTAGACGACTATTCGTTAGTCGTCTATACTATGCAATATATCGATAGTAACCCTAAGCGTACATGGGACGATTACTTCGACTCGCTTACTAAGCAATATGCTATTGAATAGCGGACTTACAAAGACATTATACTTAATATACTCGGCAATCCGATCCTACGATAGTAACGCGCTTAAGAACAATATATGTATACTAAGTAGTAAGCTAATGAAATAGGACGAGCCTTTGAGACCTAGCTAAAAGCTATTAAAGACGATCTACCTACTAAGACTAATGCCATTTGGATCTCCGAGCTTAGATCCAAGCTTCGATAGGGCCTAATACTTAAATTGGACTACCGACGAGTATAGGAGCAAGGCTTGGATCGCATAAACTTCATGCTTAAGGTCGATATTGCTAAGCAAGCCGTTAAGTAACAAGTATTACTAGATGCGAAGATCTATAAGACTAAGCTACTAGCTAACAGCGGTTACCGCGGCAACCGAGGCGGCAACCGTAGACGAGGAGGTAACCAAGGCCGTTCTAATAATACTAACAATAACAATTAGTAACGCGGCCGTAGGCGTAGTCGCTATCGAGGTAGCAATTCCTAGCGTAGTAGAGGTCGCGGTAGAGGCAACTAGCCGTATAACACCGATCGACCGAGTAATAAAGATAATAAGCTACCGGCCGGATATAAATACTTCAATTGCAATAGTACTAGTTACCTTCTTTCTAACTACGATAAAGCTAAGGACTAAGTACGCATCGATCGTACTACCGCTAAATATAGGAAAAAGACCTAGGATACTAATTCTACCCCTATTATAGGCTCTTCCAATTAGTCGAAAAAAGAATAAGCGCTATACTAACTATTAGCCTAGTACGGCGTAAGACTATTAACATTGTACTAGTAATTACTCGCGACTATCTCCTATACGATATACACAATACTAACTACAAGGCTAAAGTTATACTAGACCTAGGCAACTTAGTTAGTACCCTCATCGATTATCGTACTATAAAGTATCTAGACCTCCAACAATTGCTCTATACCGATATACTAACCCTTGCTTAGTTCAACGAAGCTCGGTACGAGACCTATAGTACCTATTATGTATACATAGTCCTAAGGGACGATCTCGGCAATAAACGACTACTAGACTTCACTGCCTACGTAGTCGACATAGATAACCTATATTGCGGAGCTACTATTATTATCGGCAACCCTATCTTAAAGTAGTATACCGTTACTATAGACCTAGGTAACTAGCAATAGCGCTTCGGTATTGCTACGAAGGAAGACATTAAACACATTAACATTAACGAATATCCTAATAATGCTAAAGTAATGTTCATAGGCAAGCTTATGTCTAACAACCCTAGTAACCCTTCCGATACTACTACCGATCTACTCGAAGAAGATAATAAGCCTATACTACCCGGTAGTATTGAACCTAAGTAGCTTGCCCGCATTCTATAACCAATCCGCGATATATACATTAAAGTATTTAAGTATTACCTAGTATCGACATTGCTACTATTCAAAGAGACGGACTATAAGATTAAAGTCGTCGAAGGCAAGGAGGTACCGTTTAGGCCGCTTTACAATCTTAGTAAGCGAGAGCTTGCTATGTTACGTAAGTACCTAGATAAGAACCTTGCCAATAGACGGATACGATATAGTAATAGCCCTATAGGTATACCTATCCTATTCGTCCCAAAGAAGGATAGTAGCTTGCGCCTATATATTAACTATCGAGGGCTTAATACTATTACCGTTAAGAACCGATGCCCGCTTCCGTTAATTAATAAGACACTAGACCGGTTATCTAGTGCCTACTTTTATACTATACTAGACTTGAAGGACGCCTATTACCGCATCCGTATCCGCAAGGGCGATAAGTAGAAGACTACATTCCGTACCTACTATAGTTACTTCGAATACCTAGTTATGCCGTTTGGACTAGCCAATGCCCCTACTACATTCTAATCTTACATTAACTAGGCTCTATCCGGTCTACTAGATTACCTCTACGTAGTCTACCTTAATAATATACTAATCTATATATATTCGCCGGACATTACGGACTATTAGACGGCGGTACGGAAGGTCCTCGATCGCTTACGAATATATAGCTTGTACTACAAGCCTTCCAAGTATACCTTCGTAGTAAAAGAAGTATCCTTCCTAGGTTTTATTGTATTAACTAATAGCGTTAAAGTAGACCCCGATCGCATTAAATCTATAACTAAATAGCTAACCCCTACGACTATTAAGGAACTCTAGTCGTTCCTAGGCTTTACTAACTTCTACCGATAGTTTATTAAAGGCTACGTACGGCTTACATCGCCGCTTACTAATCTTACAAAGACCAAGTCTAACCCTTCCGGAATGCTTAAGTAGACCGACAAGACGCAAGCTATCTTTAATACCCTAAAGCAACGCTTTACTAATATACCGCTACTTTATTACTTCGTAGCCGACAAGCTAATTCGCATTAAAACTAACGCTTTATAGTTTGCTATATCCGCTATTATGTCGCAATAGTCTACTACCGATAACTACTAGTACCCGGTTGCCTTCTTCTTACGCAAGATACTCGACGCCGAGACCCGATATAAGACGTACGAGCAAGAGTTGTTAGCAATCGTAGAAGTATTTAAGTACTAGCGGCATTATCTCGACGGCGTATAGTATACGATATAAGTGTATACTAATTACAACAACCTCCGTAGTATTACGAAGGTTACGAGGGTTATAGGTAGATAGGCACGATAGGCCGTCTACCTCGCCGGGTTTAACTTTAACGTATTACATCGGCTAGGAGTTAGTAACCCTACTAATGGCCCGTCGAGGCGGCCTAATTATAGTAGCGAGACCTAGTCTATTAATATATTGTTTCCTACCCTATAGTATAAGATTGCCATAGACATTGCTATATAGTAATAGTAGGATAAGCGGACTTCCGGAACCTACGCCGATAATAGATAGAAAGCTATCCTTATTGTACTTCTAGTACGCGTTAAGAAGGACGTCGATCGCTCGAGTTATAATAACTCTATAGTAGATATTGCTATTTATAGCGATAGTACTATTAAAGATAATATAGATAATCTAGCTACTAGCGCTATTAGATATATATAGTACGTACTACGCAAGATAGCGAGGGTACTATTAAGCGAACTTGTATAAGGTAATAGTTAATCGTTTATAACCGAGCTATTACGTACTTAGTAGAGGGACGCCTTTGCTATCGAGCTTATTAACAAGCTTGCGAGTAGGAGGAAGACGAGATCTAGTAAGAGTTAGTCGGTCGATACCGATAGATACCTACGATACAAAGGTAGGCTCTACGTTCCTACCGAGTATTCGCTCCGATAAGAGATTATTAAGCGATACTACGATAGTAAGCTTACTAGATACTATAGTATAGAGAGGTCGCACGAGCTACTATCGCGTAAATACTACTAGCTAAATAGTGTACGGGACATAAAGGAATACGTTAATATATATAACATTTGTTAGCGTAATAAAGCGCCGAGATACCTACCTTATAGCGAGTTGTCCTTACTCCCTATTCTAAGTAAACCATTTATAGAGCTTATATTAGACTTTATTATAGGCCTTCTACCTACTAAGCGTAGAGGTAGTAAGGACATCTTCGACGCCGTATTAGTTATTATTAACCGCTTTACTAAGTACGTACGATACATACCCGTATATAAGGATTAGACGGCTATCGATATAGTAGAAGCGCTATAGAACGATATCTTCTATACCTATTAGGGCATACCTAAAGGTATAGTATTAGACTATAGGTCGATACTAATATCTTACTATTAGAGTAAGATATGCTTATAGCTAAGACTTAAATACCGTTTATTAACTACTTTCTATCTATAGACTAATAGTTAAATAGAGCGGTAGAATACTACGTTATAGTAGTATCTACGTAGCTACATTGCCGATAATCTAGACAACTAGGTTAATCTACTTTTAGCCGCTAAATTTGTATATAACAATACTATATACTTATCTACTAAGGTATTACTGTACTAGGCAATAATAGGGAGCAACCCTACAATACTATAGGATCCATTAACGCTCGAGGGCGAGTATAAGGAAAGGGAAGCCCGTTAAGTACTAGAAATACTAGCGGTAATTAAACGCGTTTAAATAATACGCGATACGTATAAGAAGATAGCTAATAATTTAGTAAAAGCGTAAGTATATTAGAAGACATACTATAATAAACACTATACGCCGATAATATTTAAGTAAGGCGATATAGTTATACTAAATACGAAGAACCTACGTATACGTAAATATCTATTACTAGATAGTAAGTTACGCCTAAAGCTCGCGCCGAGATATATTAGTCTATTCCGCGTACGAGAAGTTAAAGGTAGCGCTATACAAGTATATCAATTATAGCTACCGCCGGTCTATACGATCTATAATACCTTCTATATATCCCTTCTTAAGCTATACTACCTCTATAAGGGCGATAAAGCGCCTACCGAGGCTAAGGAAGTACTAGATAGCGGTAAAGAGATATAGTAGGTTAAGCGTATTCTAAAGGATAGAACGAAGAATAGATAGAAGGAATACTTATTACGCTAGTAAGGGTATTTACCTAAATAGGACTTATAGGAGAGTAAGAAGTCTTTTAAGGATATAAGTAAGTTATTAGACGAGTATTAGACTACTAAGAAGGATAAGAAGAAGGCTAGAAGAGCTATATAAGACATCGCTATTCTACCGCTAACTTCTTCTAAATAATAATAGTTAAGTCTTCGAGTAAACTAGCTACTACTACTACCGAGCGGACGTAACTTTATTAGTATCTAGATAACAAGATCTATGCTACGTCGACGAGCTCGAAGAGACGATCCTAACGGTATACATATCGTTCTTTAGGGTTAGTAACCCTACTAGGGTTAGGGTTAGGGTTAGGGTTACTAACCCTAAGCCCGATTGCAAAGTTGTTCCAAATGGCCTATTTCCTCGAGATCTTCCATTATCTTCCTAAGGGTTATATAACCCTAGCGTAACCCTAGTAACCCTAAGGGTTGTTACTATAGTAACCGTATTATTCGTAAAAGCCCTTCTCTTTAAGCTTCCAATTCCATAGATAGGTCTATATTCTACTACCGTAGTAACGATAAGTAAACAAATAAACAAATAAATAAGTAAATAAATAAATAAATAAGCGCTACTTACGAGAACCGAGAACCTAGAATATAGACAAGTATACTACCTACTAACCGCCTACCGACTATTACCTCGCTATAAGATACTACTTTCTACCTCTTTAATACCTTAATAATACTATAGTAACGTCGGATATATAGTAACGAGAATATCTTTAAATATAACGTATCTAACGAGATTAGAGAAGGTAGGGCTAGCGGAGCGAAGGAGATTAGTAATAACGATATTATTGTTAATTATAATAGTACGTCGAAGGACGTATCGGTATCGTACCGAGTATTACTAGCTAATAAAGAAATTAAGGCCTACGTAGAAGAGGAAGTAAAGTCGGCGCTAAGACGGCTAATCCTCGCCATTACCGATAGCTATTAATATTACTTGTTATTACTACGATACGCGTAACCTTATATGCCTACGTGTATATCCTTTAGTATTCTATAATAGTATATCGCCGCCTCCTACCTTTCGCGCTATACCTACCGACGATATCGCTATCTAGTAAAAAGATAAGGCTAGCGTATATAGTACTAACCGAGGGTAGAAAGGAATGTAATAGATATTACTAGAGCAAAACTATAGATCTAAGCTACGCGAGGCCTATACTACGGATAAGAGGTTACTCCTTAGTATTAACCCTAATATCTATATCTAAAGATATAGCTACTCGACTTATAATAGGCTATCTCTATAGAAACTAGACGAACTATGTTTTTAGTTAATCGAAGGCTAACTAACCTAGTAGATTATAATAGCTACGAAACCAAGTCTCTTAATAGCTAACTAACCTAGCTACTTTAGGTATAGCTATAACCCCGAGAATTTACTTAGAAGACTTACTTTAAATCCGACATTCCCTACTATAGGATAAAGGGCTCCTATAACCTAGCTAGCGGGGCTCCCGGCATTGTTCTATCTAACGGCGGAACAAGTAAGCGCTAAGCATTACTTAAAGCGGAGGAAGAGCTATAATACCTCTTACGTTCGCCTATTGTAGTAGATAGAACGCGCTCGTATTATAAAGGCTTCTTATTAGTTACTAGCTTCGAGTCTTTATAGCAATATATTACTTAACTTACTATCTATAGTAATGGTATAGTAGGGACATTGTCGCACGGTCGTTAGAGGTAAAGTTTAGATATATAACATTATTTAATAATTGCGGGTTTAATCTAGTATAGATTAAACAACTTATTACGTATACTAAGTTAGTAGCGATTAGTAATGATTAGGGTCGAGGGACATAGCGGATAGGCTACGAGGGCGCGGCCTTTAGAAGGGAAGGCTATGTTAGCTACATATAATTAATATATAATTAGCTCGAGTAAAGCTAGGGTCTAGGTACCTTAGGTAGGGCTTGGCGCTAGCCCAACTTCCTAACCTTCCTCCCTCTCCTCTTAGACCTCTATCGAATACTATATTCATTTACTAACTACTATCTACCTACTTACATAACCCGTATTACAATATATACCTAGTCTTCTTTTATCTATCCCTTTCTTCCTTTTATATCCTAGAAAAATGCCTTTCTATAGAGATACGATTATCGACGACCTAGACGGACCTTTTAGTTCCTTTAACGATAGGAACCGCCGA
>LFZO01000978.1:0-22602 GCA_001578225.1 Pseudocercospora musae
GGTAAGGCCGGTATAGACGCGGGTAGAGTAGTTACTAGTACGGAACCTAAAACACTAGCGCTACTATAGAGAATTTCTTTACCTTTGTACTAGAATTCGCCTTTACTAGAATAATAATAACTACTATCTATAGTACGATTACTATCGCCGCTAGTAGGAGATAATCTACTATAGCCCTATCGCTATAAGGTACCTCTACTACCGAAGTTAGCGCGTTACAAGACGGACGCTAATACGCCGTATTCGGCTAACTATAGCTTTAATTTACTAGCGACGCTACCTAGTCCCTCTTACTACTAGCTCTAGCGCGATCGCGACTTTACCTAATACTAGCGACTACTAACTCTCTTGCGCTATCGTTAGTACGTTCGCTAGGACGAGATACTAGAATAGGCGTATATACGCTAGCTCTAAGAGAAACTCGCGTATAACGAGTTAGCTCGCGAAATCCTTAAGTATAGAGTCGAGAGCAATAAGCGCTTCTATAGCGACGATTAGTACGACCTAGCTAAGAGTATCTACGACGCGCGGTACTAAACCGACGCTAACGGCCGCTAACCTATCGCCTTTCGCCTAGCTATCCTAAGAGATTATTAGTAG
The DNA here is from genome assembly GCA_001578225.1 of Pseudocercospora musae. Taxonomy (NCBI): domain Eukaryota; kingdom Fungi; phylum Ascomycota; class Dothideomycetes; order Mycosphaerellales; family Mycosphaerellaceae; genus Pseudocercospora; species Pseudocercospora musae. The sequence goes on from LFZO01000978.1 coordinate 601, forward strand.
TTCGACGAAGTCCGATTTTTTAACTAGCCTATCGCTATCCGGTATCGCGCAATAGGCTTAGCCATACGTTATTAAATCAAGGAGGAGGCTATAGGCCCGAATTTAGTTTATAATACCGGAGCGATCTTAGCCTAGTACGTACGTATTACCGACGCTAAACGTTTCGCCGCAATTATAGGTAACGGTAGACTAGTACCTTACTTCCGCTATCCTAGTACTAGCGGCGATACGACATATCCTCTTCGTAATAAGAAGCGTTAAGTTAGCTAGAAGGTCCTACCCAAGCCTAGCTATAAGGTTAATCTTACTACCGCGCTAGCGGTATAGTTCCTATTCGACCCTATTATAGGGCGTCTTACTATCGCGCGATTACTACCTAAATATACTTAACTTAGCGATCGTTAGGTATTTTAGCTCATGATTATAAAGGAAGCTAGCCTTTTTAGCGCCGAATTCCTATATAAGTACTAGGCGTCTACCTTTAACGCAAACGGTCTCCTAGTATAGTACTATCGTTAGCTAGGCGAGCCTACTATTACCTAGGACATCGAAGATTACTACTAGCGCTACGTTAGTATATATAATATCTATATACTTCGTAGCGAAGGTTATATAGCTAATCTCGTTCCTAAGGAGGAGATATACGATACTACGCCGATATACGAATCAAATAGATATCTATAGGTTACGGCGGACGGTAAGAAGTATATAAGCTATACTAAGGCTAAGAAGATCTACCCTAAGGTACTCGTATTAGATAAGAGCTTGAAAGTCGATTTCGCTATAATTGTTTAGCTAGCTTTCCGTAACGACGACTACTATAGCGAGGCTTTCATAATATATATAAATATAATATACGCGGGCAAGGTTCTAAAGGGCTTTACGTTCCCTAATATAGTACGCGACGATTAGTAGAGCGACGAGATTCTAATAAAGACATAGGTAGTTCCTAATAACTTCGTACTAGTCGCCGTTTGTACTAATACGATATACTACCTTAGCTAGATTAATAAGACCCTAGAGTAGTACAACGTCGCTATATCTTAGGATCTAGTCTCTTCTTTCCTAATTCCCGACGATGCCTTTACGCCTAACGAGGACAACGTCGCTAACGCCCTCTAATTTAGCAAAGTCCTACTACGCGCCGTAGACGCTACCGAGACCCGTACGCGCAATAGACGCGATTATAGACGCGGCTTGCTAGATAGCGACGATACGCTAGAGCGCGGCAACCCTACGCCTACTTGTACGCGTAATAGAGCCGGTCGTAGACGCGATTCGGTAGGTAGTAACGATACGCTAGATAGCGGTAACCCGATACCTAATAGCGGCAATCCTATACGAGTTAGTAGTAAGCTAGTACGCGTCGCGCGATTAGACGATATTACTAAGGCTATAGCCGACGCGTTAGATAACCTACCTACTCTATTGCCGTCGGTACCGACGATGCCATAGCCGCTAGCTATAGGCGTTACTGCCCGAATATAGCTTATCGTAAACTAGACTACCCTTACTAATCGTATATCCAATATCGCCGCTTTGAAGTTATACCGCTAGGCTAAGGATCTCGAAGATACTATTATCGCCCTATTCGCTTAGAGAGACGCCCTACTCCTTACTATAGTATAATAGCGCTCTACTACCTATATTCTACTCGAGATAGGCAAGTAGTCCCTTAATCTACTAGCCGACGACTACGTTAATATAGGTAACGGAGGCGTAGTACTATAGTTAGCGAGCGTACTAGACGATACGCTTACTATCCTAGGTAGTATAGGTAGCGCTACTAGTATAGAGTTAGTAGATATCGAGGCGATTACGGATCGCTACCTCAAGAGCTAAGTAAACGAAGTATAGGTATTCCGCGACGATAGGTCTATCGATATAGACGAGATAATAGACCTTCTCTTACCTAACGCCTAGCTCGATACTATATAGCTACTAGCCGTTACAATAGTACTATTTAACGCAATAGTCGGCAAGTTAGATATTAAGGCTCTAAGTAAGCCAATGCCGCCGCTACGCGTTACTAGCGCCGAGACGCTAGTATAGTCGCGTAAGCGCTACCGCGTAGAGATAGAGGCTATAGGCCTATCGCTATCGATACTATCTACGCTAGCTATACGTAGCCGTCGCTAGATCGCTACGATTCCGAGCTTAGTCGTCGCCGCTCGCCGCCGAGTAGTTAATACTATAGGATAGCGATGCGACTACTAATACTACTACGGCGATTATATTATATATTAGTACGTTTACTCTTCGATTTTGTTTTATTATAACGAGGACGTATAGGTCTTTCCTATTAGGGGGGAGACTATTATAGTCCGGCCTAGTATCGGTACGATACTAGAATATCTTGTACCTATAGAACGTAGTTTAGATAATTAATTAACTAGTATACTAACTATTACGATCGTTCCGTTCCTATAGTACCTATTATCGCTCCCTATATATCCTACCTATTCGATATTGGAGACTCTATATTATTGTCGATTATATAGATAGGAAAGGGACGGAGGGTTTAATAGCTAATCTTCTAAAGGGCGGGAATACTTTAACTACCGAGTAGAGGATAGAAGGGAAGGACTAGAGCGAGTACGTTTTACTAATAGGTAGCGTAGAGACGAGAATTATATAGGAGTATATAGACATAATAAAAGGACGATAGATAAAAGGACGAGATTTCCTATATTCGATATACGAGACTCGAGTAATAGGAAGGAGTTATCGTTAAACGATACTTATTCTATCTATTCGATAGAAGTTATCGTCGATCGACGTATATCCTATCTATTTAACGGAAGTTATTATCGATCGACGCCTATCCTAATCTATTCGATAGACGAGACTTAGCGAGGCCGGTTATCCCTATCTACCCTACTAGTTCGATATTAGAGACTTTGTATTATCGTTAATCGTATAGATAGGAAAGGGACGGAGGGTTAAATAGCTAATCTTCTAAAGGATAGGGATTCTTCGACCGCCGAGTAGAGGACGTAAGGGACTAAATACTTACTCGTTCCGAGTACGGTTTACCGATAGGTAGCGGCGAGACGATAACTATATTAGAGGATATAGGTAAGAAGAAAGGACGAGACTATATAAAAGGACGAGATTTCCTATAACCGAAATATTCGATATACGAGACTCGATCGATAGGAAGATCGATATCTATCCCGACCTATTTAATAGATAAAACGTAAGTTATCTTCGCTCCCTATTCCCCCTACCTATTCGATAGACGAAACTTTACTAGGGAAGTTATCCTCGCTCCCCGTTTACTCTACCTATTCGATAGATAAGACTCTACTAGGAAAGTTATCTTCGCTCCCTATTTACCCTACCTATTCGATATATAAGACTCTATCTAGGAAGTTATCCTCGCTCCCTATCTATTCTACCGATTCGATATTAGAGACTATACGTTATCGTCGATTATATAGATAAGAGGGGCGGAGGGTTAAACGTAGCTAATCCTCTAAAGGATAGGATCTATTTTTTTTTTTCGTCGAGTACTAGGACGAGGAGGGATAAGGTTTAATTACTAATCGGATCGAGAGCCGGGGTTCTACTTTCGAATAGGAGATCTCTACGTCTAGTAACTAGTTCGCGCTATATAGGCAAGGAGCGGTACTACGAGTAGTAGAAGAGTATAGGATCTAGGATATAGCGTAAGTAGTACTATAGACTTCGAGGAGCGCCCTAAGGAACTATACGCCTCGTATAGCGATTCCTAAGCGATCTCCCCTTACGACGAGGTAATATCGCTAGGCGTATATGTTCTACGATACCGGATATCGATATTGTAGGTCGTAGGACCTAGCTAAATAGTACGTAGAGATACCGTTAGGATAGTACTAAGATCTAACGCGACTATCGTAATAGTAACGTCGAGAGGTAGACGTCCGGTTCCTTAGGAAGGGAGCGGGTCTACTAGTATAGCTACCCCGGATCTACTAGACTAAGTAGCGACTAAGGGGAGTTAGTAAACGGAGGCGGTCTAGCCCTAGCGATACGGCTCGTTACCTATATAGCGTAGATAGCGCGATAACCGTCCTAAACGATCGGGCGCGCGATAGAGGCGATCTAGAAAGGCTAACCGGAACCTAAAGCGGTCTAGGGAGTACGCCGGATAGGAGGGCGATCTAGGCCGAATTCGCCTCGTTAGGGCTATAATAGGTACCGATCGCAATAGGAGTAGGCGAGCTCTTCGTAGCCGACTTATAGGACGACTAGGATATAATAGGGGAAGGGAATATTAGTCCGCCGCCGAGTATCGAGGGATATATCCTAGGGGGAAGCTCTAGCCCTCCCTATAAGGATCCTAGGCCCGACCGCTCCGACGAGGCGCCTAGGCTATAGGATCGCTTAAGCCTCGATATAGCGAAAGGAAGGAGCTCGCTACCGATCTCGCCGTTAACGGAAGTAGATAGCGATAACGCGAGCTAGGAGAGGTAGTATAATATACTATTAGAGTACGAGCGGATTGTAGTCCTCTATAGCCCCCTAGTCCTAAGGATAGATAGATAGGAGGATAGTATAGTCGAGCGACTACCTATAGCTAGGACTCTAATAGAGGCGATACGCGGCTTACTCGATTTCTCTATAAATACTAGTATAATAATAGCGATCGAACGTAAGATTCCTACGTATCTTCGTCTAATTAGTAGGAGGTAGGCTCGATATATATTGGCTCGGATCTCGGATAGGCTATAGGGGCTTCCCTATTTTAGTCTATATACTACTAACTTATTATATGGTATATACCGAGTAATAACTAACTACTAGGGGAACGGGAGGTAGGGAAGGGAACGACGTAGGAGGAGGAACGTAAAGTAGTCTATAGACGCGATCTATCTCTAATATAGCCTTACTATAGATACCAATAGTCGAGTCGACGCGATAGGATCGCTAACGCGGTAGCGAGGGCTCCCTATATCGCCTTGGCGAGCTCGTTAGCGTCCTAGACGTACGTCGGATAGGCCTTCCTAGAAGCGTCGTCTATAGCCTACTAGGTCTATAACGCGAGCGACTAGACGAGCTCTAGTAATACTAGGTAGAAATACGTCCCGAACTAGTAGGAGCTACTAGCGGGCTATCTCTCCTTCGCCTTACTAAGGAGCTCGCGGAACTCGTTAGACTCTACTACTTCTTTCTTAGTAATAATCGTATATATCCCCTCCTAGACGACGGACCCTCTCTACGCGACTAGCTATATCCGCTTCTATAGCGGCAACTCGTCGTCGTCCTCCTAGGTAGTAGGCGGAAGCTTACGCTTCTAGAAAGGGGACGGCTCCTCCTCCTCCTCTACTTCTACCTCCTCCTCCGCCTTCTCCTTCGCCTCTACCTCTACCTTCTCCTTCGCCTCTACCTCTACCTCCTCCTCCTCCTCCTTCTCCGCCTCCGCCTCCTCCTCCTCCGCCTCCTCCTCCTCTATCTCCTCTATATCCTCTCCCTCCTCCTCCTCCGAATCCAATACTATAATAGGCTCTAATAGCTAGGGTACGTTCCCTACCTTAACCTACCTCTAAGGCGTCCCCTTCTAGCGCGGTCCTAGTAGTAATCGATAGGTAGTAGCTAAGGCCCGCGCGCTCTCTAGCTCCCTTGCCTTCGCTTTTACCTCTACCTTCCTTGCCTTCGCCTTCCTTGCCTTTGCCTCTACCTTCCTTGCCTTCGCTACCTATTATCGCTACTTCCGCTCCTTTACCTTCCTCGCCTTATTCTACTTTACCTATTCCCTCTCTTCCTTCTCTAACTACCTCTAGTACTAGGGAGTAATACCGAGTACGATAGGATCGTACGTTACCTACTCGAGGAGGTCCTATAGGGTAAAGCTAGTTCCCTAGCTATCGAGAATCGCGACGACGTCGAGGAGGGTTAGGTATAGGATAGCCGGGATCCCCTTTAGGGAGAGCTACCTCTACTTAACGGGATCGCTATAATAGTTAACCTAGAGACGAGTATAGATATAGAACTACTCGAGCGTATAGCCGCGCTATACGAGTTACTTTAGGCGCTTAAGGAGGTCCTAGGGCTAGTATATAGGATCGTAGGTCGGGCCGGCCCCCCTACTAGCTCCCTTCTAACCGACTACCTTATAGCGCTTCGCTAAGAGGAGCTCTAGGTCCTTCTCGTAGAGGACCTTCTACTAATCCTTTCCCTAGCCATTAGCGATAGTATAGAGATAGTTAGTAATTAAGGTCTAGTACCTCTTTCTATAATCGATAGTATTATAGATATAGTCGGGAAGGATCTACTAAAACCCCTCCTTCGTATAGGTAGTAGGGTTAAGGAGTCTAAGGAACGGGACGGCTTCGGGGTCCTAGTAGATACTCTCGATAATCGACTAATACTCCGATAGGTAGGCCTCCTAGATACTAATTCCGCGAGCCTCGTTAGCGAGATACTCCTAGAGGTTATAGAGCGTCTATCGAGCGGTAGCCTCGATAGTAATTACCTTAAGCGCCGTAGCTAGAGACTTAAGGACGCTAATAACCGATCGCTAGATATTACTCCTAATCCTTCTCGCCTTAGCGTACTCCTCGACTAGAGGGCGATAGGTAGCTAGCCTACTAGTAAGGTCGATAGGGATATCCGTCGAATCCCTTAGGCTAGAGTCGTAAGAAACGTACTACGTCTTAAGGGTAGCGAGGAGACTAGACTTAACGATAGGGGAAGCGATATAGATAGGCGTAAAGCGAACTACCGCTAAGCCCGCTATAGTATCTACTATATCCGCTACGTCCGCCGTATCCGCTATATCTACCGTATCCGACCGAGGATCTATAGGATAGTAAGCGAAGGGCTAAGGATAAGCGAGGGAAACTATACCTTCTATATCGACTACTAGAGTACTAGCCTCGTCGGTCGCGGCTACGCTCGCGTCTTCTTCTATATCTAGCTTAGCCTTTCCTTCGTTATAGAGCGCTTTTTCGACTAAAGCCAAGATCGTATCGACTACTATTATATTACCCTCCTCCTAGATCGCGCCGAGGGGTACTATAGCTAGAGGTAGCCTAGGGTCTATATCGGGGTCGACTAAGGCTAAACGCTACTACTACTACTTACTCCGCTATACTATAGGCGTCGAGGATACTAACGAAGTAGTAGGCTTATAGGTAGGGAGGAGAGGGGTCGTCTAGTATCCTATTAACCGGTAGGGTAGTATTCTCGAAGATAAGGGCTACTAAGGTACGTAGCGAGTAAGGAGGGGGAAGTAGTAGGGTAGGTTAGAGGAGGAAGGTATCTATAGTAAGGCTAAAGAGGAAGGTATAGAGGGGAGGGAGGAGAGGGACGGCCTAGATATAGAGAAGTACGTATACTAGGCTAGATCGGGGAGGGACTATATTAGTCCTAGAAGCGGGGCTACGAGACCTAACGCTAATTAGCCTACTCGCTTACCGATCTAGAAGTAACGAGAATACTCTCGGGATCCTTACATAGACCTTAACGCCGGTTAGCCTACTTGCTCGATTAGATCGAGGGCGATATAGGGAGGGGAGTAGTAGCTCTCTCGGCGCCTAAGCTCGGCTAGGGATAGGATAGGCGAACGAGGGTCCTAGCTTAGGTACGAGAGAGCGTAGGGGTAGGGAAGGTTTAGCTTTACGAGGCCTAGGGCTCGCGTTCGGTAGATCGGTCGATTAGCTTTATAGGCGCTTTAGCTTAGCCGAGGATAGGGTAGGAGGATAAGCGAGCCGGAGGGGATATAGGGAGGTCCTTTTTTTTTCTATAAGCTAGGGCGCGAGGGCGGCGACCGTCGATAGGAGGGACGCTACGGTAGTATAGCGAGCCGTAGCCTTATAGAGAGTTAGAGTAGGGACGTAATAATAAGTTATTAGTTAGTACTACTAAGCGTTACTAGGTAATAACTTAGCCGAAGCGATCCGAACCTAACGCCTACCGACGAGACCTTTAGGCAATATACGAAGGTAGTAGTATCCTACTTAGCCTACGACGCCTATAGAATCTATAAGGCTAGCGAAGGAGGGGGCGTAGTCCCTCCCTTTTCCCTTCGATCTAGGTAGGCTATAATTTTCCTCTAGGATTTTATCGAACGTTAAATACTAGGATTAGTATAGTAATATTAGTCTCCCGATCTATTAACTCGACGACCCCCCTCTAAACCGATACTAGTATTTTTCCCCTCTAACGAGCCTCCGAGCGATACTAGTCTCGCTCTAATATAAGCGATTTAGTTACCTCGCCGGCGCTAAGAATTGCCCTATCCTCTCCGCTAGCGAATAGGGGGACGGATAGAGGGGCGAAGCGGAAGGGAGGTAGAGCTACTCTAATACGATTAGTCCGTCTTCCCTTTCCTTCCTTTCCCTCTCGATCTAAAGAGGATATAATTTTAATCTAGGTTTTCGTAGAATATAGAATATAAAGTAGATAACGAAGATATTAGTCTCCTAATCGATCGAGGCGAGGAGCCTACTTTAAACCGACGATAGTATTTTTCCCTTCCTAGGAGCCTTTAGACGATACTAGTCTCGCTCTAGTACGAGCGGTTCGGTAAGGTTACTAGTACTAAGATTTACCCTAACCCTAACCCTAGGGCCCTCGCGTATAGCGCTCGCCTATAGATTCTCCTAACTAAGATATAATATCTTCTAGTCGCGCGATACTAGGATACTACCTATCTACTCGAACGCGTAGCGAGGCTCGTTATGGATCTCTATAACCTCCTAGCCGGCGGACGTCTCGACCGTATAGCCTAGTATAGAGGGCAATATCGTATTAGCGGCGATCGGAGCCGACGAGGCTACTATATTATAAGATATATCGACTACGGGACGTGCCTATAGATCCTAGGGATAACGTTATAATAACTTATCTAATAGTAATACTAAGTACTATCGTATAATAACTTATCCCTTACGCTAGGAAACCTTCGATATTGTATAGGTAGGTAGGGAGTACTCGCGGTCCCTATCTAAGGGATAATCTAGCCTCCGGTATATAGCCTCTCTCTTGGCGGCTATACGCTACGCTACCGACCGCGCCCCCGGCCTTAGACCTCCCTAGCTACTAGATCCTCGACTACGGAGAGGGACGGGGAGGTAAGGACCCGCTACCCTTTATCTCTATCGAACCCTACGCCCTATTTCGCGCTTCCGAGTCGCTAGTTAACGGGATTTATAAAACTATATTTATATTACGTTTGTTTAGACTCCGAACGAAGTATAACTAAGATATTCTCGATATGCCCTATCTCCTTTTCGATACCGTTCTTTACTATATTTCGCTTCTTCTAGACTATCTCGTATCTATTAATAATCTTAACCTTGTTTACCGGTCGTAGCGTATCTAGTCTATCTTTTAAATCCCGTTCGAGGTAGTCGTAGAGATACGTTTTATAGGCTTCGTAGAAGAGCGACTAGGTATACTATTATACGTCGGTAGCGATTTACTCTAGGTAAGATAGCTAGCCGCGCCCTTAACTATAGAGAGGGATAGCGAGGTAAGGGCTCGCTATCCTTTACCTCCGTTAGACCCGACCTCTAATTAGAGATATTCTCGAGATACCCTCTCTCCTTTTCGATACTATTCTTCGCTATGTTTAGTATCTTCTAGGCCGTCTCGTATCTATTAATTATCTTGACTTTGTTTACTAGTCGTAGTATATCTAGTCTATCTTATAACGCTTATTCGAGGTAGTCGTAGAGATACGTTTTATAGGCTACGTAGAAGATCGACCGGGTATACTATTATATATCGGTAGCGATTTACTCGAGGTTAGATCGCCGGCCGCCCCCTCCGCGTTAGACCCTATAGCTATCGTATCCTCTACTATAGAGAGGGGCGGCGAGGTAAGGACCCGCTATCCTTTATAACCCTAAGCGACTCCTAATTAGAGATGTTCTCGAGATGCCCTCTTTCCTTTTCGATACTATTCTTCGCTATATTTAGTATCTTCTAGGCCGTCTCGTATCTATTAATTATCTTAACTTTGTTTACCGATCGTAGCGTATCTAGTCTATCTTATAACGCTTATTCGAGGTAGTCGCGGAGATACGTTTTATAGGCTACGTAGAAGATTGACTAGATATACTATTATATATTAGTAGCGATTTACTCGAGGTTAGATCGCTAGCCGCCCCCTCCGCGTTAGATCCCGTAGCCGTCGTGCCCTCTATTACGGAGAGGGGCGGCGAGGTAAGGACCCGCTATCCTTTATAACCCTAAGCGATCCCTAATTAGAGATATTCTCGAGATACCCTCTCTCCTTTTCGATACTATTCTTCGCTATGTTTAGTATCTTCTAGGCCGTCTCGTATCTATTAATTATCTTAACTTTGTTTACCGGTCGTAGCGTATCTAGTCTATCTTATAACGCTTATTCGAGGTAGTCGCGAAGGTACGTTTTATAGGCTACGTAGAAGATCGACCGGATATACTATTATATATTAGTAGCGATTTACTCGAGGTTAGATCGCTAGCCGCTCCCTCCGCGTTAGACCCCGTAGCCGTCGTACCCTCTACTATAGAGAGGAGCGGCGAGGTAAGGATCCGCTATCCTTTATAATCCTAAGCGATCCCCGATTAGAGATATTCTCGAGATATCCTCTCTCCTTTTCGATACTATTCTTCGCTATGTTTAGTATCTTCTAGGCCGTCTCGTATCTATTAATTATCTTAACTTTGTTTACTAGTCGTAGCGTATCTAGTCTATCTTATAACGCTTATTCGAGGTAGTCGCGGAGACACGTTTTATAGGCTACGTAGAAGATTAACTAGATATACTATTATATATCGATAGCGATTTACTCGAGGTTAGATCGCTAGCCGCCCCCTCTACGTAAGACCCCGTCGCCGTCGTGCCCTCTACTATAGAGAGGGACGGCGAGGTAAGGACCCGCTATCCTTTATAACCCTAAGCGACTCCCGATTAGAGATATTCTCGAGATATCCTCTCTCCTTTTCGATACTATTCTTCGCTATGTTTAGTATCTTCTAGACCGTCTCGTATCTATTAATTATCTTAACTTTGTTTACCGGTTATAGCGTATCTAGGCTACTAAGAAGATCGACTAGGTAGACTATTATACGTTAGTAGTAATTCGCTCGAGGTAAGATTACTAGTCGCGCCCTCTACGTAAGATTCCTATAGCCGTCGCGCCCTCGGCTATAGGAAGGGATAGCGAGGTAAGGACTACTATCCTTTACCTCTATCGAACCCTACGCTATATATAAGATATTCTCGAGATGCTTTCCCCCTCTTCGATCCTCTTCTTCGCTATATTTAGGTCCTTCTTCTAGACTATCTCGGATCCGTAGACAATCTTAACCTTATTTGCTAGTCGCCGCGTATCTAGTCTATCTTTTAATCCTCGTTCGAGGCTATCGTTTAGGCATATTTAGTAGGCTTCGTAGAAGAGCTCTATGCCTTTCTACTATACGAAGTCGACGACCTCTTCTTTCCTCTAGCTAGCTACTACCTTATCGCTAGGGAGCTCGATAAATATAAGATCTATAGTAGACTTACTCCGTAATATAGGTTCGATTATATAGGACTTACTATTATCTATTAAGTCTACGATAGGAGGCGCTATCCCTATAGTCGGACCCTATAGTCGAGACTATCGAGGAACCGATACGTTATAGCGCGACTCCTTCCTTACTCGAGGTCTATCCTCGGGACTATCTTAAGGCGCGGTAGACGATCTAGTATCCTCGCCGTCGCTATCTCCGATTATAAATCGGGTATCGATTCTTTATCTAGCGATCTAGAAAGATAACCCTATAGAGATAGTTCAAGTCTATATACTTACTTTAGTAGAGTAGCGTCTCGATACGGCGTCTAAGAAGGTAGGAATAAGTCGGAGAAGAATAGGGTTAAAAGTAGAAGAGAGTTAGTAGCTAAAGCTAGTCGTATTCGCGAATACGACTTATATATAGTACTCGAAGAGAGGATATTCCTACCGTAAGTACGCGAGCCGTCTCGCCCCGATACGAGCGATCTAGTTATCTCGCTAGCGCTAAGATTTCCCCCTATCCTTTCTACTAGTAGGCTTCGGATAGCGAATAGAGGGAAGGATATAGGGATAGAGCGGAAGGGAGGCGGAGCTACTCTAATACTATTCGTTAGTCTTCCCTTTCCTTCCTTTCCCTCTCGATCCGAAGAGGATATAATTTTAATCCGGGTTTTTATAGAATATTAAATATAAAGTCGATAACGAAGATATCGGTCTCCTAATCGATCGAGCTAAGGAGTTCCCTTTAAACCGATACCGCTATTTTTTCCTTTCTAGAAGCCTCTAGGCAACGCTAGGCTCGCCCTAGTACGAGCGGATTAGTAAGCTCACTAGCGCTAAGACTTATCCTAACCCTAACCCTAGGGCCCTCGCGTATAGCCTTAATCTACGGACCCTTCTAATCGAGATACGATGTCTTCTACTATCTATTAGCCGACCGGAGGTCGCGCTATACTAGGGTACTACCTATCTATCCGAACGCGTAGCGAGGCTCGTCGCGGATCTCTATAACCTTCTCGCCTATAGACGTCTCGACTATATAGCCTAGCGTAGAGGGTAATATCGCATCGACGGCGATCCTATTAGGGAACGTAGTCTAGGAGGCGCTAATAATCTAAAGATCTAAGTCGAAGAGCGAAATAAATTAGGTCGAGTAAATCGGTATAGTAGCGATCTTAATAGGACGGACTATAAAGAAGAAAAGAAGGAAGCCTTAGAGGGAGACCCTTTCTCTAAATACTCTACGTTACGCTTACCTTTACTTATCCGAGATAGGTTAGTCTACTTGTTTACTATCTAGGACCCTTTTACTAAAGGGACCCTATCTTGCCTATCGCTCTCTATACGCGTATCTATATTCTACTTATCCGTACTATTCTAAATCGTCTTATTTAGTACGGATCTATCCGTTAGTTATATAGATATACTTTATCCGAAGTCCTAGCTAGAGGGGAGGTCTAGCTTTAGTATAGTATATCTAGCCTAGGCGCTAAGACAAACTCGTCTAGACGTTACCCTATAGTATAGAGGCTACTATTAGCTAGTTTTATATAATAACTAGGATTCCTCGGTAGCTACTATAATAGATCCGAGCCTACGAGACTACCGTCGTATTAGATATATCGACTATAATGGTTTATATTCGGGACGTATCGGCGATATTATAGTAGTAGATACCTTACTCTTCCTCGACCCGCGCCGCGAATCCTTTTAGCCTAAGACTAGCTCGGATATTAGCTATAGAACGGGTTCCGCGAGGCGACGTTATAATAACTTATCTAACGATAATACTAAGCGTTACCGGGTAATAACTCATCCCTCGCGCTAGGAAACCTTCGACTTCGTATAGGCGAGGGGGGATACTCGCGGTCCTAATCTAAGGGATACTCTAGTCTCGGATATACGATCTCTCCCTTAGTAGCTCTACGCTAGGCTACCTACTACGCCCCCGGCGTTAGACCTCTATAGCTACTATGCCCTCGACTACGAAGAGGGGCGGCGAGGTAAGTATTCGCTATCCTTTACCTCTATCCTACCTAACGCCCTATTTCGCTCTTCTAAGTCGCTAGTCGATAGGATAAATAGAACCCTACTTATATTTCGTTTATTAAGACTCCGAAGGAAGTATAGGTAGCGTATTCTCGAGATTCTCTTTCTCCTTTTCGATACTATTCTTCGCCGTATTAAGCTCCTTCTAGACCGTCTCGTATCTATTTATAATCTTTACTTTAATTACTAGTCGCGGCGTATCTCGTCTATCTTTTAACCCCCCTTCGAGGCTATCGTAGAGGTACGTTTTGTAGGCTTCGTAGAAGAGCGACTAGGTATACTATTATCCGTCGGTAGCGATTTACTCTAGGTAAGATAGCCGGCCGCGCCCTCTATATAGGACCTCTCTTCCTATCGCGCCCTTAACCGTAGAGAGGGGCGGAGAGGTAAGTATCTACTATCCTTTACCTCTATCTAACCCTACGCCCTATCTCGCTCTTCCGAGTCGCTAGTCGATAGGATAAATAAAACCCTATTTATATTTCGTTTATTAAGACTCCGAAGGAAGGATAGGTAGCGTATTCTCGAGATTCTCTTTCTCCTTTTCGATACTATTCTTCGCTATATTAAGCTCCTTCTAGACCGTCTCGTATCTATTAATAATCTTAACTTTAATAGCTAGTCGCGGCCGGCCTAGTCTATCTTTTAGCCCCCGTTCGAGGTTATCGTTTTAGTACGCTTTATAGGCTTTATAGAAGCTAGACTTCGTTTCCTAGTTAGAGCGTATCTAGTCTATCCTTTAACGCTCGGTCTAGGTTTACTACCTTTCTACTTTACGAAGTCGAGGACCTCTTCTCCTTTTATCCGGCTAACCCCGACCTTGTCGCTAGGGAGCTCGATAAACATAAGATCTATAGAGGATAAGGTCTATAATATACGGTACTTAGAGTAACCCGCGAGGTCCCTAATAGGAGGCGCTAGACCCTATAGTCGAGACTATCGTAGGACCGATACCTTATAGCGTAGCTCCTTCCTTATAAGAACCTATCCTTAGGACTATCTTAAGGCGCGATAGATAATCCGGCATCCTCGCTATCGCCGTCTTCGATTATAAATTAGGTATCGATTCTTTATAGAGCTATCCCGAACGATAACTCTATAGATATAGTTTATATCTATATCCTTACTTTAGTTAAATAGTATCTTAATCCGGCGTCTTGGATCGGGTTCGGGTTTACGTAATAATAACTTATCCGACGGTAATACTAAGCGATCCTAGGTAATAACTAATTACTCGCGCTAGGAAATATTCTACTTCGTATAGGCAAGTAGGAGGTACTTATAGTCCCGATCGGAGGGATACTCTACCCTTAGGCATATAGCTACTAACGACGCCCCTAGCGTTAGACCTCCGTAGCTATCGCGCCCTCGACTAGGGAGAGGGCTAGCGAGGTAAGAACCCGCTATCCTTTACCTCGGTCGTGCCCTATAAGGAGTACTAAGGATAGGCGCGAGATAGACCGATCCGATATAGAGAAATTACTTATTAAGATAGCCGACTACGTCCCTAGCGTTAGACCTCTATAGCCGTCGCGTCCCTAACCGGAGAGAGGGCTAGCGAGGTAAGAACCCGCTATCCTTTACCTTAGTCGTATCCTATTAGGAGTACTAAGGGTAGGCGCGAGATAGACCGATCCGATATCGAGAAATTACCTATACCGATCTCGGTAGTAGAGCCGGAGGTACGGCTAGCGGCGCCGAGCTAGTAGGCCTAAACTAGAAGATACTAACCCGAAATAATCGACGGCTCCGAGTAATATAGCTAACTACGCCCCTAGCGTTAGACCTCTATAGCCGCTACGTCCTCGACTATAGAGAGGGATAGGGAGGTAAGAACCCGCTACCCTTTACCTCTACCGAACCCTACGCCCTATTTCCCCCTTCCGAGTCGCTATTCGATAGGATAAATAAAATCGTATTTGAATTTCGTTTATAAGGGAGTATAGGCAAGATACTCTTTCTCCTTCTCGATACTATTCTTCGCTATATTTAGCTCCTTCTAGACTATCTCGGATCTATCGATAATCCTAACGTTGTTTGCTAGTCGCGGCGTATCTAGTCTATCTTTTAACGCTCGGTCGAGGTTGTCGTTAAGGGATATTATATAGGCCTCGTAGAAGACCTCTATACCTTTCCGCTATACGAAGTCGAGGACCTCTTCTTCTTTTATCCGGCCGATCCCTACCTAGTCGGTAGAGATGTTCGATTACGCGGTCCTTACTATAATCCATTAAGTCTACGAGTAGGGGCGCTAGATCCTATAGGCAAGACTATCGAGGAACCGATACCTTATAGCGTAGCTCCTTTCTCGACTATCCCAAGGCGCGATAGATAATCTAGTATCCTCGTCGTTACTATCTTCGATTATGAATCGGGCGCCGATTCTATATCGAGCTATCCCGAAAGATAACCCGATAGATATAGTTTAAGTCCGTATACTAGCTTCGGTAGAATAGTATCTTAATTCTACGTCTAGGATAGGGTTTCCGCGATATAGCTCGGATACCGGCTATAGAACGGACTCTATAGGGCGACGTTATAATAACTTATCTAACGGTAATACTAAGCGTTACCGGGTAATAACTAATTACTCGCGCTAGGAAACATTCTACCTCGTATAGGCGATCTTCGTATAGACCTATAATTCTAAATATCTTCCTATTAGCCTCTCTATCCCTCGAGGCGCTTTAGATATTCTAATTATAATAAACTCCCTAACCCTAACCCTTACTCTATTATAGTCCGTCTTATCTTCTCGTCTTTTCTAGGTATCTATTAATGCCTCGAATCTCCTAGAAGCTAAACTATCGATCGTCGTTAAGGTCCTCCTATAGTATATCTTTAGTATAAGCTATTCGATATATCTAGAATAGCGTATTAGAGAGGTATCGACCGGAGTAGAACGGGCTAGATATACGCTAAATATAGTACGCGAGCTAGCTATTACTAGGTACGTTCCCGAAGTAGACGGCGCGGACCTTGCGCTTCTCCTTAAGGGCCTAGAGGAAAGTCTATTATATATAGAGTAGGAATATATTAGCGGGCTTAGGTCTAATAGTGCCTTCTTTAGCTACGTAGTCGTAGATAAGGAGGTAGTATCCTTGCTTACGTAGGAGCTATACGACCGCAACGGCCTAAGTATACTATATGTCCTAGTTATACTACTCCCGCCTCCCGATAGAGTATATAGTAGCCGTAGTAGAGAGTGCGATCCTTACGGTTAGTATACTACCGTCCGGTCTCTTTATTTTCGCCTAGATAAAGCCTTTAAAAGTATCGTCTATACTACTATTAAAATCCCTCTTCTACTTCCCTATAGCGAAGCTAATATTACGTAGATAAATATAGATATACTTATTCCTATATCGCTACCGGGCTTCTTCCTAAATCTAAGTAAGGAATCTATCGAGAGCCGGGGTCGCGGTAAGGGTCTCGGCGTTAGTCTAGTAATAGTCTCGCTAGATCTACCGGTAGGTCGAGCTAGGTAGGAAGAGGAAGGCGTATAGGAAGGAGCGGATACCTTCTACCTATAGCGGTAGCGCTAATTGTAGAACGGGCATGTTAGTCGGCGCTCGTAGTAGTATACGCTAGATCGCGGATATGCGGCCTCCTTTTAGATCCTATCCGCTAACCCTAAGCTTCCTATAACTCGTACGTTTACTATACGAACCCCTATAAAACAATATCTATCCTATAGCGTATTTCGATACGATATAGGATCTATCGAGAAATTTTTAGTATAGTATCTATATACTATATTACCGGCCTCTCGGCGCTAAGGCTCGTAGCCTTGCCCGATTAGCTAGATTTGACTTTGCTCTAGACTAGCGGACGTCTATCGAGTAGCGGAAATAACGTTCGGTATATCGTTTCCTACGTATATACTCGATCGTCTTCGTATATATCGGAGCGGTAGTAATCGTATCGAATCGATAGTCTCGTCTCTTTCGTATACCTTCTACTCTCCTCGCTCTCTATCCCTCTTACAATAGAGGATAGGGTAGAAGATAGGTAGTTCGAACAAGTTCGGCCTCTCTATATAAGGAGGAACTAAGGGTTCTCGTAATAAAATACGGGAGAAGTACGTACGCGCGGCTAGAGGAGGGACTAAGGCTTCTCGTAATTATATAGCGCTTTAGAGAAGTACGTACTCTAAGCTATAGAGTTAAGGAATTAAACCCTCTACCCTAAACTAAACTCTCTAACCTAACCCGAAACCCTTACTACTTCGAACTCTCAAGTATAGACTATATAGTAACCGAGTATAAAGGCTATAGTCGGATAACGTCTCTAGTCGGCATTGTCTAAAACGTCGTCTACGAGACTCCGCTATACAAGGTTAATAGCGTAGGTAGTCGGTAAGCCTCTAAGACCGGTAGGAGTAGCCTCTTACCGGATCGTAGTACCTACGTTACCCCTCTAAAGCTTACGCGCCGCATGAATCTCGGAGGTAGTATAACTAGAGTAAGTAGCCGTTTCGTCGATAGGATTATTTGTATAACCTCGGAGTAATAAGTCGAAGGTACTAAGGAACCGGCCCGGTATACCGCTACTATCTATAATAATTTAGCGCAAATCGTTCTAGAGACGGATACGCTCCCCTTCGGCTAGTATAATTACCCTTTCGTCCTCCCTTTGCGTCGTAGCTATCGTCTATTCTTCTAACTTACCCTATCCGCTATCGGGACTAATCGAGCGCTAGCTAGTAACGATCGCATTATAAGGCATGCCCTAGATATACTAACTAGGCGAAGGAGCGTCGAAATAAACTACAAGACGATCCCCTAGCGCGAGTAGTGTCTAGAGATAAGTAATAACGAGAGGGCGACTATTAGGCTTAAAGTAGTTAAGGGCGAAGTAGACGAGTACGACGTCGAATTCCTCCTCGTAGGTAGCGAAAGCCTTAACCTCGGTAGGGATACTAGCCTCGCGAATATCGCCTTCCTAGTAGTAATCCCTATATAGTTCTAGGAAGCGGCGGTAAAGCTTAGCGTCTACCTACGCGAGTAGCGCGCCGCTCTTATTAGTAAAGAATACGAGAGGGTTCTTTCTACTAAGGACTTCGTAGGCGAGTAAGCTAGCGAGACTAGGTCTATACGCGACGTCGAGTATACTCTCGCTAGGCTAAATATCTACGAGCCTTACTATGCGCTAGTAGGACTCCGCTCCGGGCTATACTTCCTCTATATAGGTCTATATAGTATTCTAGATATCGTAGTAGCCGTTTCGTACTAGCTATACGCTACTATAGATACTAGCCTAAAGGGTTATACCGTTAACGGTTAGTATATAGTTAACGGTCTACGCTATAGGCAAATAGGTCCGTAGTTTAGGCGAATAGATCCGTAACGCTATTGTAAGGGCTCCTCGCGAGAGAGTTAGTAGATTAGGAATACTCTAGATAGAAGTATACTTATAGATCGTAATCGAAGTCTCGAAGTATAGAAGATTCTTAAGAGAATATTATCGCTCGAAGAATAGTAGGAAGAGGTCTTAGAGAGGGCGAATAGTAACGGACTATACTCGAGGTTAGTTAGTAGTAGTAGAAAGGAGAGAGGGTTTATAATCGAGGGTAGGGTTCCTTAAGAATACTTATAGTTAGCTCGAGCGTCCGATAAGTAAGGGAAGCTATAAGGTAGCGGCGGCTATATAACGTAAAGGTCGCGTAGTAAGGGGACAAGTAAAGGATTTAGGAGTAGGCGCTACGAGGTAGCGGCGGCGGTATAACGTAAAGGCTAGGCGATTAGGGGATAAGCGAAGGATCTAGGGATAGGCGCTCCGGAATAGTAGTAGTAGGCTAACGTAAAGGTCGCGCGGTAAGGGAATAAGTAAAGGATCTAGGAGTAGGCGCTACGAGGTAGTAGCGATAGTATAACGTAAAGGCTAGGCGGTTAGGGAACAAGCGAAGGATCTAGGGATAGGCGCTTTAGGGTAGCGATAGCGGTATAACGTAAAGGTCGCGCGGTTAGGGAATAAGTAAAGGATCGAGTCGAAGGGGGGAACTACTAGGCCGGGGCGGCGGTATATCGTAAAGGTCGCGCGGTAAGGGGACAAGTAAAGGATCTAGGAGGAGGCGCTAGTAACGATCTAATCGCGGAAGGCGAGCGGTAAGCTATTCGAGGGATAAGGCTTAAAGGATCTCGTCGAAGGCGCTAGGAATAATCCGAGAGTAGTCGAGGCTTGTAGAAGGCGCTAGCGACGATAAGATAATAGAGGGAGATCCGAGGGTAAGGGTAAGGATAAGGGTCGAACCCTAATCCTAATTATACGGTAGGGTTCGTACTAATATCTATTACTATAATAGGATTAGGGTTACTATCGACGTTGTTATAATTTAACTATACTTAGGTATTATCCTTTCGGTAATTGCCTTCGTTCTACTCCTATAGGACTATAATCCTTAATATCTTATAGATAGATAGCTCGAGCCGTCCGACCTATCCCGGTCCTCCCCCCTATAGCTAACTTATTAGTCGGTATAGCTTAGCGATACTAACTAATAACTAAGCCGTCCTAGCCGCGCCCCTTCCCTATAATCTCGTCGAGTAGGAGATAGACGGTACGCCGAGATAGCGGTTAGTTAGGGAAGGATCTCCGTAGCCTCGTTATTCGTAGAGTTTACTATAGCGATCCTAGGCTCTATAACGTACGTAGCGCTATCGATAGCTTATACCTCCTACCTAGCGGCGGCCCTTCCGTCGTAGACGAGAAGAGCTTTCTCGTAGGTCTATAGAGTATTAAAACGATTCTCGTAGTAGAGATCGGACTATATAAGATAATAGTCTCTACGAGTAAGTACTCTAAAGCTATCCTATTACTTCTCGTAGATCTATAGGACGCCTCTTCGACTTCTATAGTAGATATCGGACTATATTAGATTATAGTCTCTATAGGTAAGTACTATAAAACTATCCTCTCGCTTTCTCGTAGGTCCGTAGCGCGCCTCTACGACTCCCGTAGCGGATGTTATAGTCTCTACGAGGGGAGACGAGAGGGCGCGGTAGTTCTAGATAGGTTTCTACTTTAGGAAGGTAGACGGTATCTCTCGCAAGAGGTCGTACGTATAGAGCTAGTCTCCTAACCCTAACCCTAAACTCTAAGGAAGTATCTACCTAAGATTAATATCCTTAAAACGGCTAAAAATAGGTAGGTCTAAGAAGACTAGCCTCTCTATAGTAGAACTAGACCCTAGAGGCATAAGGAAGTACTAAGGCTTCTCGTAATTTAAGTAGAGGAGAGAGGGATATATTTCTATAAAAAGAACGCTTTTACGAAGTACGTATTCTAAGCTATAGGATTAAGAAATTAAACCCGAACTCTATAATAGCTAATCCTACCCCTTAACTATAGAGAAAGCTATAACCTCGCCGTTTTCCCCCTTTAAGTATAGACTATATATATGCCGTATATAAAGACCGCGGCCTTATACCTAGTAGGACGTCTAACTCTAAGTCGGGGATACTCGAGGGCGCTATAGAGTACGAAGCGCCGTACTACGTTAAGGTCGCTCGTAGTTAGTAAGCCTCCTAGACCGGTAGGTATAAGGATATACTATATTATTATCTAATTCCCGTTAACTACGGAGTTCGATAGGTCGTAGGCGGTTACGAAATCGCTAGGTATACTACTATCCTCTATAATAATTTAGCGTAAATCGTTCTAGAGATAGGTATAGTTATCTCTAGTTACGAGAGTCGTCTAGTCGACCTAAGGTAGCGTTATACCTATCGTCTATTTTCCTAAATCGGCCTAATCGGTATCGCGACCGACTATACGCTAGCTAGTAGCTATTACGTCGTAAGGCTTGCCCTAGCGATCTCGACTAGGCGACGGAGCGTCGAACTAGACGACTATATAACCTCCTAGCGTAAGTAGTATCCGAAGATAAGCAATTACCCGAGGGCGACTATCGGGCTCGAAGTAGTTAAGGAAGAGGTATACTAGGACGACGTCGAACCCATTCTCGTAGTCGGTAAAAGCCTTAATTATAGTAGGGATATTTGCCTCCTAAATGTCGCCTTACTAGTAGTAATAGCTACGTAGTTCTAGGAAGCGGTAGTAAAGCTCGTAGTCTACTATAGCGAGTAGCGCGCCGCTTGCATTAGTAAAGAATATAGGAGGGTTCTTTCTACCGAGGACTTCGTAGGCGAGTAAGCTAGCGAGACTAAGTCTATACGCGACGTCGAGTATACTCTCGCTAGGCTAAATGTCTACGAGCCTTACTATATACTAGTAGGACTCTACTCCGTTCTAGTATTCTTCTATAGAGCGCGTAGTGTCCTAGTATTCGTCTATAAAGCGCAAGGTAGAGCTAGGAGTAGTATAGGGTTCGGTAGTCGGCTTCGTCTTATAGTAATAGTATTCCTAAAGTATTATATAGTTAACGGTCTACGCGATAGGCAAACTAGACGGTGCCGCCATAGTAAGGGCTCCTAAGGAGAGGGTTAGCGGACCGGAAATACTCTATAGGAGGTCTAGA
>LFZO01000979.1:3957-18526 GCA_001578225.1 Pseudocercospora musae
GGGGGGGGGGGGGGGGGGGGGAGAAGGGGGGAATGCTCAGACACACTGCACAGGGTGCCATTTCGAATTGGCCCACTTCTGCAATAGATAAAAGGATATAAGAGAGTGAGGAGAGAGTCTTCTCGACGTCGTCGGCACTTGCTTCCCAGCTCAACTGCCGAACTCATGTTCTGCTGAGGCTCACGTGACACTTCTGACACTCGGCACTTCGAAAGACGCAGCTCCTCACACAGCACACTGCTAGATATCCCGACGAAAATTGCGTGTAAATCTGGATTCTGCTTGTTCACGTCTGTAGTCTGTACTTAACATAGACACGGCATGATGGCTTCGGCCTGGTACCGCACCGTCACAGCCTGCACATCTGCCGTTGCTGTTCCCCAGAGGCATCATGCCGCCTACCACGCCTTTGACGCTGCTATATAGCTGAGCGCCCATTTCGTCTAAAACCTCTCCTTCTCTTTGCAGCTGCAGCAGCAGACCACCACTACTTCAACATGCTCGCCGGTGGACTCTTGAGCGCTCTCATTGAACACTGGCACATCGTACTGCTTGCCCTTTGTGCAGCACATCTCGTCAGCAACAAGTACTACAAAGGACTTAACAAGTATCCAGGTCCCCGACTGGCAGCTTTCACAAATTGCTGGCGATACTTCGATGTACTGTCCAGGAAGGCGGAACAGACTCACCTCGATTTGCACAGAAAGCATGGGGACATAGTGCGACTTGGTCCCAACGTTCTATCCTTTGCAGATCCACGAGCGATCAAAACCATCTATGGCTTGAACAAGGGCTTCACCAAAAGCGACTTTTGTAAGCATGACCTCAGCCTCCGAACCGAGCGATCCTTGCCGTAGTAACCCACAGTCAGACATTGTACAGCAAGCAGTCGCCAAAGGCGAACGTCTGGAATCACTTTTCAGCACCAAAGATGAAGACTATCATGCGAAATATCGGAGATGCGTCAGCAACGCCTTCTCCATGTCTTCCCTCGTTGGATACGAACCTTTGGTTGATAGCGCTTTGAACGCTTTCATCGAACAAACACGTCGACGCTACTGTGATACCGGACGAAGTTGCAAGTTCTCAAAGTGGCTTCAGTTCTTCGCATTCGACGTTGTCGGAGAGCTGACGTGGAGCAAGCAGTTGGGATTCGTGCAGCGCGACGCAGACGTCGAAGGAATCGTGAAGTTCGTTGCCGACTTTCTCAAATATGCCGCGCCCGTCGGACAGATGCCCTTCCTCGACCTGATATGGGAGAAGAATCCGCTCAGGCTCAAGTTGCAGAAGCTGGGACTCATCAAGACTGAATTCCCCGTGACTCGCTTCGCCCTGGCTCAAAATGCAAGCCGAGCCGCAGAGATCGAGAAGATCAAACAGGGGGGAGCACTCGACGATCGTTCGGGAAAAGGTATCGACTTTTTGATGAGATTCACACAAGCCCAACACGACCATCCCGAATTCATGACCGACAAACAAGTCCTCGCATCCTGCAACAGCATGATCTTCGCCGGCTCCGAAACAACCTCGATCAGTCTCAGCAGTGTCTTCTACCACCTCATCCAACACCCTCACGTCTACGAGAAACTCATGTCGGAACTCGACGAGGCCGCTGTCAACGGCATCATCACCGAAAAACCTTACGGCAAAGTCTCCTGGTCCGAGGCCCAGAAACTTCCCTATCTAGACGCAGTCGTCCAAGAATCTTTCCGAATGCACCCCGCCCCCGGCCTGATCCTCGAACGCGTCGTGCCGCCACAAGGCATGGAAATCCTCGGAGAGCGGATCCCAGGTGGTACCATTGTTGGCTGTAATGCTTGGGTGCTTCATCGCCGACCCGAAATTTTCGGGAGTGATGTGCATGTCTTTCGACCTGAACGGTGGCTGGAAGCTGGGCCGGAACAATTAAGGGAAATGAAAGCCACCATGTTTCAATTCGGTGCTGGTGCGAGGACTTGTATCGGGAAGAATATCAGTCTTTTGGAAATTTATAAACTCGTCCCCACTTTTTTGCGCAATTTTGAGCTGGACATGGCGGAGAAGGATGCGGAGTGGAAGACTTGTAATGCTTGGTTTGTGACGCAGGAGTTTGATACGGTCTTCAGGCCGAGGAGTATTGCGCAGAGTGCATAGCAAAACGTTATCGGAGAAGCGCTACACGTACAATGGTGGTGTTTTTTTTTTGCCATTATATATGTTTATACAGCTAGACAGAACCTATTGTGCCGGCCCAGCATGTACATGGAATTCACAAAGCATATCGTATTCCTAATTCCTCGTGACGCGTCAAGGATGCTCGGGCGGCGTCAATGGCTGTTTCGTCCGTCGTCGATATCGACATTTCGCGCTGTCGCACAAGCACTCCTTGTCGAGGGTCTTCCAGTACGTGTCTGAGTAGTCTACGGTAATCTCTTCGCCAGCTTCAATGCCTTTGCTCACCAGAACGATGCGTTGCGTCCCAAGCCATATGAATCTTTCGAATTGGCTGTTGGGTTGACATGAGTGGTTCACAAAGCGAGTATAGTTGCCTTGCTTTCCCTGCCAAATCTGGTATGCTGCTCGATCTGTTTGCCCGACCATGACATCCAGGTTCGCCACACCGCTTGTGATCTGACCTACAAATTCACCGATCGCCATTCCTCTCTCCAATGAGCAGCAGGCAAGAAGACCGTTGTTTTTGCCGTTTGGCGTCCTGTACACCTGCACTGGCATGAACGCAGCTTTCGCGCTTCCGTATAGATTCGGGAAGCATGCACAAACATTGTGTCTGGGGTCGTCTGATTGGCGTTCGGAGCAGATGGTGCACTGATGTGCTGCTGGATCGCTCAAAGGTGTGACTGTCCTGGGATCGAAGAGACCCCAAGCTTCTTCGTCAATGGCAGATTCGTCCAAGTGGGTATAGCTGAAATTCCGATCCCACTGTTGGTACGTTGTTGCCAAAGGTAGTGCTTCGTGACCGGGTCCGCAAACGACCCAGTCATGGGGATGGCCAGTGTATGTGCGCCGAACGGGAGCGCCGACTATCGCGAGCAAACTTCTCCAGCGCGGATGCAAGCAATCCGCCGCGACTTCGAATCTGTGTCGCAGCGCCCTTAATTGCTGAAATGTTTCTTCGGTGAAGGAAACTCGGTACTTGCAGAATCGGTACAAACCCATGCCGGCAAAGACAAGTGCAGCCCAACCGCCAGCATTTTTGATGTCATGGTAGCCTCTCCAGATGGCCATCTTGTTTCTCAGCTCCTTTTCGGACCAGCTGAAGTCTACACATGCTTCCGAAATTGCTGTCTTCTTGGCTTTCTCCTTTGTCATGCTCAGAGCTAGCTCGGCAGCACGCTCGTCAAAAGCTTGCACCCAATGTGCCTGCACGATGACTTCCAGCGAGCGACAAGTCCGACTGGTCTGGCTTATTTTCCGTGCCAACACGTTCATGCGCCCGAATTTGCTCTGGGTCACAGAGTCATGTCGGGCTGCTAGGTCATGGTTGCTCGCAGCCTCCATGAGGAGCTTTGGTTGACCACTTGACTCGATCGCCTGCCACTGCTCGATGACTTCGGCCGGATCCAGCCTGACACCGGAGAAAATGCTTTCCCAGACACCTCCGATGAATTTGTCCAAACTTGAAGGCTGCAGATTCGGGTTGTCAGGGAGACGTTTCTTTCGCTGAGGAAAGACTCGCACATTTTCGCTCTCCAGCCGTCTGGACACGGCAGTGGACGGATGGGGTGCATGCTCTCCAGATGATGCCGGACGTCCAATGCGGAGACCTCCAGTGGCGCGACGCTTTGCTGGTCTTTCGTCGTCGTCGTCGCCGTCGCCGTCGCCGTCGCCGTCGTCGATGGCGGCAGAGACAGGAAGTCTCGGCCTGAACTGCCTTGCGGGTGAGGCAGGTGGGCTCTGCCTCGTCAATGCCTGGTCTGACAGCGGTTGTGCAGGGGGATTGGTATGATGCAGCAAAAGTGGCGATTGAATGCTAGGCGGCGTTGCAAGATCAGAGATGTCGAGAGAAGCAATCTTCAGCGGCGTATCTGCACACCCAGGCCGACGGCTCAAGAGACTACATTCCAAGTGCAGCGGTCCAGGTCCAAGTTGGTGGTGGGCCAATAACTGCCTCAGGATTGCAGGTAACTCTTCACTGATGCGAGAAGACAGGTCGCGGGCCAAAGCGTCGAAATCAGACGTGGCCGTCATGATCACGTGCGAAGCAGGGCAGGAGTAAGTCTAGAATGGTGGCAGCATCACCGAGAGCCATACCTAATCCATTGTTATCTGGTGTCAGCAGGATGTGGGAAGACGCGGAGGCTGAGGGGAGATGGATGAGGTGGAGGAGGTTACGCCATAACCAACGCCATAGAACTATACTGGGTTTTGTAGATTACGTGAGAATGCCAAGAATAGCGGCTCTTCAGCATTAACCTATACAGTTTGCTAGGTAGAATACTCCTCTTCTACTCTAGTAGAGTCTAAATCGTATCCTTATACCGCTAGAATATCGATAATAATCTAGCTACTACCTAAGCTAGCGAGCGCCGTCTTTCTATATACTACTAGTTACCTCTTAAAGTAGTATTTCGAAATGCCGTAAGCTTAGTAATATAAAGATCCGCCGCTAGAGCGTACTACTCGATCGCGTAAGTAAGTTTCAAAGGAACTACCGGACTATAAGGTAGTAGTAATAAGGCACGAGTCGCCGAAGAAGTAGATAAAGAAAGGTACGAAGAAGAAGATAGCGGCGTAGGCGCTTAAAGATCTAATAAACTCGCGAGCAAATAATACTAAAGCGAACCGACGGTTTACGTAGTAGTAGAAGGATAACGAGGATACGTCGATAGTAGGAGATTATAATATAGGTAGACAAGTTAATAAAGGAAAGTTAACGCGACTCGGTAATATACCTCTACTAAGGTAGCGACTTATCGATAGCGTATTAATAAATAAGGACGATATCGAGACGGCTTCTATCGACTTGTACGAGTATTTAGTATATAAGTAGATCTAGAAACTTCTTACTAGTAAGAAGGTTACTTTATCGAAGAATTTTAACTATACTAGCTTTAGTACCTATTATAGCGATAAGGCCTATCGCTAGGCTATCGATACTACGAAGAAAGAAGGCCTCTTTATCGATCGTTACTTTGTTATTATTATAGTAGCGAAGGTTACAATAAAGGACGAGTTTAGGCAAGACTTTAACTTATATAAGCAAGCGCTTAACCTTACTTCTAGCTAAATACTAATCTCTCTTATATAGCCGAAGACTATATAAAAGCGCTCTCGGAGGTACTTAATCTATATTGTAAAGGTAAAGATAAGGTCTATATTAATATAGAGTTCCTTACTACTATAAAAGACGTACCTACCGCCGCTCCGAAGGTTAGTAAACTAAAGCTAAACGATTAATAACTTATCGAAGGAGAGGCCTTTATTACTAAACATCGTAACTTCGGTAATCGAGCCTACGAGATTAAGGCTAATAATATATATACTCTTAATAGCTACGAGAATAAGGGGAAATAGTACTATCTACCTCCTAATCTTCCGAATATTCTTAGGTATTACTTATAGCTCTCGAATACCTACTTTAGCTTATAGTCTTTAGCTTAGAATAGCGGATAACCTAGCGTTAATTCTAAGACCCTATTATAGAACGCTCTAGATTAAATAAAGATATATAACGATAACCGGAAGAAGTAGCTTAAGAAAGAACCTAGAATACTATAACTACTAGATTAGACTCCTTATCGCTCTCGATCTATACCTACTTCTATCTAATAGGCCGCTATTAATTACTCGAAGCTTCTCGAGATAGTATTTAGCTTAGCTACTAGTTATAAGCTACCTACTACCGCTATTATAGTAAGCGCTTAATTTTAGTAAGAGTCTCCTATTCCTATAAGGGTTACTACTATACTCGGAACGCTACTAAGAAGTCTTCTTAGATAGTTCTTTAAATAGGTAGTAAAGTAGCTAGACTAGTCTAAAGTAGAAGATACTAAATAGCTAACAAAGATAGAAGCGTACTTTATTAAAGAGCGATATAACTATAATTAGATATATTAGCTATCGATAAAGTAATAGAAGGAGCTTAGCTTCTTTAAAGGCAACTATAGGTCTATAAGAGATAGCCTAAAGCGCTTTTAGAAATAGAAGTTAGTAGAGCGGAGTAGGTAGTAGTATATACTAATAATTACGATGTTTATAACGGAGTAATAGGCGTGCTTTTACTATAAGATTAACTAGTAGTTTAGTAGTAAATTAATTACTTCTTTGTATATTAGTCCCTCCGCTAGGTATACCTTAATTATTATTAGAAATTCCGTAGTATATAAATAGCGGGTATTATAGATACTACTATAGATACTACTAGGTAGGTACCTTAGGTAGGTATAGAAGTACCTTAGTAGATATAGACTTTAGAGATAGACTTTAATAATATATAACACTTTCTCTAATAATTTAATACTATAATAAAATAGTAGTACTACTACTATAACTAGCCTTTAGTACTAACCGTCTATATACGGACTATCTAGACGCTTAGCGTCCGCTAATCCGCTAATATATAGCCCTCCTATATCGCGGAACTATACCTAACTAACCCTACCTAATCTTCTATACTATACGAAACTACTATAAATTAGTATATATATACGCGTATAATAGCTACTTAGTAATAAACCATAGATCTACGAGTACTAGCCTCGCTATAAGCTTACTATATCCTACTACCTATAGTACCTATATCGCCTTTATTTATATCCTTATTCGCTAAGGGAAGCGACTCCTAGGTTTGCGAGTAGTTACGTTACTTATAGGTAGTTACGAACGCGACCTATAGTACCTTCCTTATTTCCCTTACTAAAATAAAGGCCTTTATATATATAGAAAGACCTTAAATTAGTTAATAGTTACGCCTCTAGAGTCTATATAGTACTACTAGAAATTAAGCTTATAGTAGCTACTTTTGAAGACTACAAATTCCCTAAAGATTAAGAGGAACGTAATTACCTAGTATTTAACGCTTATAACCTCCTTATCTTCTTAAATCTTTATAAGTACCTTACGAAACTTTTCCTAGGAGACCTTAAGTACTATATTATCGCTATTACCTAGTAGTAGGATAAGCTAGTTACCGAAGCTCCTTTACGTAGATTAAGATCGGTATTAAGAAGTACTAAGTCTACCGATAACGAAGACTAAGAAGAGTAGATACCGAAGCCTCTAACTCGCTTAGAGGTTATAAGTACCTAGGTTTCTATACCTAACCTAGCCCGTCTTACTATATAGAGAGTAGACTAGTTAACCTAAGATTAGACCTAAAGTAAGTACTTCGCTCGCTAGCTAGAGTAATACTATAAGTCTACTATAGAGGAGTTAACTACGGATAGTAATTAGCGTAGTCGAAGGAAGTATTAAGTTCCTCCTAAGCCTACTTAGAAGGCTCGAGATCCTTTAGTTATAATAGAGAATATCCTAGTCGTAACTAGTAGTAGTAGACCTAAGTTTATAATTAATCTACTATATAGTTTCGATAACTTCGGGTCTTATTATAAGCCTACTATCCGAGATCTAAGTACTAAAAAGCTACTAATAGTAATCTCCCTATCGAGCCGCTACGCTAGTAGCCCCCTATCCTCGGAAAAAGAAGATTAAGCTACTAAGATATTATAGTATCTATTAGCTACTAATAGCCTAAAGGGACGTAAGACTAGCTTAACTAACCTAAAAGCGTAGCTAACCGAGTAGATAGCCGAAGAACGCGAAGCGATATAGGCTAGTATACGAGAAATATAAGAGTCTATAGAAGATAAGATTCGTAAGATATATAAAGATAGTAGGAAAGAAGCTATAAAGGCTAGAAGTAAGGATATAGCTAGACTAGCTCTACCTACTACCGGACTAGCCCTATCTATATCTAATAACCTATATAAGATTAATACTTCCCGAATTAACTACCTACTACTTAACGGCCCGCGCTCTATAGTAGCGAGCTAGAATATATAGACTAACCCTACGTCTATCGGTTAGTCTATACTATAAGGATTAGGTAATAATACTACTACTAACGCCGGTAATACTATAGTAGTAGTAGATACGAGAATCGATAAGCTAGAGAGGATAATCCTCTAGCTTACCTTAGTCGTAAAAGACAAGATAGTTTAAAATAACGATAATAGGAACGTTACTAAATCTAGGATTATACCGTAAGTTCGATAGTATACGATAGCTAGATAGTAGGGAGTAATAGGTTAGTAATAGATATATAGAAAAGGAACTTAGGATAGACTATAAGTAAATAGTTTATATAATTATAGTTAGCCTACTCGTCGAAATACTACGTTTAGATAGTAGCCCGATCCTTATATACTATAGAGTAGGGTAGGTAGGTCTAAGTACCTACTATATCTAACGGATAACGAGAACTTAGCCCTAAACCTAAGATATATAAACCCTTAGAGAAACGGGTAGATAGACCTAGGGTTTCCTACCGATTATAGCTATAGTCCTCTATAAGATAGGTTCCTATAAGATAATCCTTCGTTAGAGTACTCTATAGACTCTAGTCCTTAGAAGTTTAAGCTTAAGTTAATCGGATACTTTAATAAGGACCTCGTAGATAGTAGAGATAGTAGGGATTTAAGTTCTATAGTATATAAGGGTAATACCGCTTATTATCGCGATGTTTTCGCCTTTATTATCCGACTCGATATAGCTATCTAAACTAGAGAATACTTAGCTCTAACCCTACGTCTATTACTCTATCGTTACCTTTAAGGATCTACCTTATAATAGTATATATATACCCTTACTAACGCTTACCGCTCTACTCTTTAGGAAGGTCTAGATATCGAAAACTAGAAGGTAGCCTTAACCGAATAATTCCGATTAGATCTATTAATCGCTACTTATAAGTTAGAGACGGAACGATATTATATTAAGGAAGTCGCGGCGCGTCGCTCCGTTAGCTCTTATATTATTAATATTATATAGCTCGCTTAATAATTAGGTACTAAATCGCTTACTAGTTAGATTAATCTAGTATATTAGAAAGTTATACCTAAACTCTATAACGACCTCGATATATCTACTATTAGCTAGATATACTAGACCCTAATCGATATAATATAGGCTTATTATATTACGTAGATCGAGCTATATCCTCTAGGTAGTAGAACTACCGATTTCTATAATAGTAAGTCTAACTTTAATAGGTACGATAGACTAGTAGGAGGTAGGTTACTAGAGCTAGGGTTTTCCTCTAGACCTAATAATAATACTAGATACGCGCCTTTCTACTATAGTAATAATCCCTTTAATAACTTTCGATAGCGCCCTAACTAATAGTAGCGATCGTAACCTAGGGCCTAGATCTATAGGAATTAACCCTAGGTCTATAGTAACTAGTATACCGGAAGCGTAAACAAGAGAATAGTAGATATATATAGTCTCCTATAGTATCCGAATCCTTAGAGACCTTCGACGAGGAACGTAGAAAGCGTAGGAAATACTATCCCTATAAATTATAGAAGAATAAATAAGCCTAGTTTCTTCTATAAGTCTATAATAGACTTAGGTTATAAGGAGGATACCCTAGAAGATAGTAGAGGTATAGACGGATAGTACGATACTTAGGGCGATAATTAAGAGTAGTAGAACGAGATAAATAATAAAGTTAAGAATATAACGGAGGCTTTCCTTCCTAGTAATCCTTTCTCGGAGCCGGTTAATTATACCTAGTAGTAGGATCGTAGACCCGAGGTTAGTATCTAATCTATATAATAACCTCGCTTAAAGAACTATTAAAATAGATACCTAACTCGCTATAATATATATAGCGAGATCTTTTAGTCTAGTAACGAGTTCTTCTAAGACTACCTCGATTAGGCTTATCCTAAAGATAATAAAGGTAAGTATATAAATTCCCTACTCGAGCTAGTAGAGGGAAACGTCTAGAGCTAAAAGTAAATCTAGTTACTTCTAGCTTAACCTTGTATCTATCTAAAATACTAGAATACTTAATAGTATTAGATACCTTCGATCGCTTAAAGTCGCTAGAATACTTACCGCCGGACGAGTAGCCTTAGACCTTAAGCCTATCTTCTATCTATCCGGAGTTCCTAAAGGACGATTCGATATCTCTAACCGAGATATTATACGTATCTCTAAAAGTATTCTTAAGTAATCCTACTATATTAGTTACTATAGTACTATACGTCTATCTACTACTAGAGGTATTAATTATATCTTCTAAGATATTATCGAACGTATTAGCTATAACGGAACCGTAGATCTATCTAGCTTAGCCTATTATATCGAAATCTCCTACTCCTCTCTAGTAGTAGCTAGTTATAGTATCGACGAGAATAGTAGGATTAACGGAAATATTAATTCTAAGAGTTATAGATATAGTATCTCTCGAGGCAAGATATCTAGCGAATAATCGTACTAGTAACTCGGTACTACTAGGTAAAAAGAGAGATCGTAATATCGATAGTCTAGAACTCTAGATCTATAGTATTTAAGAGGAGTAGCGTATTCCTTATACGTATATAGTAGACTTAAGATTATCTATTATATAGAGTATAGCTCGTCTTCTACTAGGCGATCTAGCTTACGCTTTTAGATATTTTAATATTATCGAAGCTAACTATACTCTTACTCTAGATAGAGATTTTAAGTATATTTATCTTAATATAGGTAATAAGGCATTAATAATAGACTAAGGATAGCTACTCTAGTAACTAGAATAAGACGATATTTAATACTTACTAGAACTACTTAACTTCCGTAGTTTAGCTAGTAATACTTAGTATAAGAAATAGATTAATTTACCGATATATTTCCCTATCTTTATATACGAATCCTATAAGCCCGCTCTAGCCTATCTTAAATAGTCTATATAAGTAATACCGAATCTCCTATATAATATACTCCTAGATATAGATATTATAATACCTACTAGGTTCTATATATACGCTAGAGTAGGCTATATTACGATAACCGAAAATAACTATACCCTAATACCGATCGCGTTATCCCTAAGGATAGATCGTATTCTATATAGTATCGTTAAAGTAGTTAGTACTATTAGGGTACTATCTCGCTCCGCGATAATAGTACTAGTAGAAGTAAAGAATCGCGAACGTCTACGTACGATAGATATAGACTTTTAGTTTATTCTAGATACTATAGCCCTTATATCAAATAAGGCTACGATATATAGATATATCGCTAATATAGAGATACTAGCGGTATAAGTACGTAATCTTAGTAATAGTTAGTAGCTTACTATTCCTCGTAACTAACGGTTAGGAGAGATATAGTAGCTCTAGATCGATAAGGTATATTAGATCGACGAATTTAACGTAAACCCCGTATCTATAGAAGCTAAGCTAAGTAAGATTCCTCCTACTATATATCTACGAAAGGAGGAAGCGATATTTAGAGAATTAAAGTAAGTATCCTACCTATTAGCGGATACTCTAATAATAGAGGCCGCTAAGGCTCCTCTAACTACTAACGATCCTATAGAAGACCTAATAGACCTAGAGCTATAATCTAAAAGCTCTAAGATTACTATCGATATTAGTACTCCTAGTATTAAAACCTCTATAGGAGTAACAATTTATATAGATAACCCTAACTTATCTATAGCTCTTAAATTTAAGTCTATTATAGACTAGATCCCGGATCTTTAGAGGGATAGAGGTATAACTATTAACCTCCTTAAGAAGGATTAGCTAGAGCTTCCGCTTAAGCCTAGTTAGGAGAATAAGAAGTTTAGTAGTAAGGTTTATCGAATATTAGATACTAATAATACTAAAGTTAATAAGTAATTCGATAAGCTATATAGCTAAGATAAGATAGTATATAGTAGGAAGTTCTCGCCGCTATCTTAGCTAGTATTTATAGTTTAGAGAACCTTATTCTACTAAAATAGAGAAGCCTACTATAAGCCTCGCGTCGTAATCGATATTAGAGGATTAAATAGTATCTTATAAAAGAATACCTATCCTCTACTATTATAGGACGATATTATCGCTAAGCTAAGAGGCTATAAGTATATTACCGTAATAGATACAAGGTCTATATTCTACTAATTCGCGGTAGCGGTTAAAGACCGATAGAAGTTTATAGTTAATACTACTCGTAGCTAGGAGTACCTTAAAGTCGCCGCTATAGGATATTATAATAGCGTTTAGTATATATAAAGAATCCTTAACTATATACTCTATAAGTTTAGAAATAGTACGAGTAGCTATATCGATAATATCGTACTTAGCTCGATAGACCTAGAGTCCTACTATAATCTTCTCCTACGAGTATTTAAGAAGTTAGATTATATAAGGTTTAGCCTTAAACCTAGAAAGGCCTTCGTAGGATTTGTCTCTATTAATATTCTAGATAGAGTAGTCAATAGTAAAGATTTTATAACTTAGATAGACCGATTAGCTATACTAAAAGAACTCTAGAGGCCTAAGAACGCTAAATAGCTTAAATAGTACCTCGGCTTAGTCGGATACCTTAGATCTACTATTCCGTACTTCGGTAAGATTACTCTTCCCTTTTAAGAGACTAAAGTAATTATAGTTAAGAAGAATAACGCTATATAGATTAAGGATAGAAAACGACGTATATAAATACGTAAAGCTACGCTCTACTAGACCTCTAATATAATTCTTATATAGGAAACTATATAGGCGCTATAGACTTAATCTAGCTAAGGTTTTCTCTAGTACTTCGACCTTACGTCTATCTTCTATATTATTATCGATACTTCGAAGGAATTTAGTATTAGCGTTATATATTACTAAGTCGAGGGAGAACTAGAACTAGAATATAAAGAGCCCGAGCCCGTTACCTATAAGGATAATATAGTCTCCGATTTCGTTAATAGTACGACTTAGCTAAGATAGTCTAAATAATTCCTATATAATAGACTTAAGGTTATAGAATTCGCGAGCTATATACTATCTAGAATAGAGTCGCGATATTAGCCTATAGAGCTCGAGCTTTTCGGTATTATATAGATAATTAAGAGAGCGTCGTATATAGTAGATATAGTATCTAAAACTATTATAGTTACTAACTATAGCGCCGTTACCGCTATCGCGAAGAAGATCTAGATTACGATAACCGTTTCTATTACTAACCTAAACCGTCGTATAATCTAAGCTACTATCTATATCTCCTAATTTCCCGACTTAGAGATTATCTATAGACTAAGAAGGAACTATATCGTACTAGATACTCTCTTGCGACTTAAGAAAGCTCTATCCCTAAAGAGAAACGATATTAATACTAGTAAGCTAGACGAGATCCCTATAATATACATAACGGTACTATATCTTATATCTACCTATAGTAAAGACGATATAGTAGTAGTAAGGAACGCTAGGTCTATCGGTAGAGGTTACCCGGATTTAATAATAGTCGTCTCTAGTATACTAATACCGGAAATTGACTACTTTAGGCCTAATTATAGCGAATGTTTTTTTAGCGTAAGCGATAGACGCGAGTTCCTAGTCTATAATAAGATTCCTATCTTCTTCGATAGCCTCTAAGCTATATCCTTCCTCTATATAGAAACGGTAATCTTCCTATCCGATAAATTTAAGAATAGACTATATAAAGTATACTATAATAACTACTAAAGAAAAATAGTAGCGAACAATTAGAGACGAAGGGAAAACAGTTAGGAAGGGGGGGAGGACGAATAGAAAGTACTATATACTAGGGTAGAGGAGGTACTAAAGGCGGAAGATAGAAAAACCCCTAAGAGGGCATATAGGATAATAATCTTAGAACTCCTTAGAGGACTAAAAGCAATCTATAACTAGGCAAGCTATATAATTACGAAGGTAGCTAATATAGTTATAGTAAAGATTACAAAGAAATAATAAGAGATAAGCCTAAACTACCGTACCTAGGCAGTAGTAGCTAGTTAGGAGGCGCTAAAACCCCTAAGGATAGTAGTTAGAGTCTATATTACAGACCTATAGGAGTAAAAGGAAATCTAAGGACTCTTAGGGAAAGAGATTATAGAAAGAATTATAGTTAAGGAGGTTATTAGGGCTAGGAACGAAGGGAAAGGGGTAATCAAGCTATTTATAGCCTAGGAGTAGGATAAAAAGAAGCTAGAAACATAAAAAGAATAGATAACTAAGATAGGGAAAACTATAAAGGTCTCCTAATAGTAGTTTATAATTATAGCCTATAGTATAATAAGGAGCTTTAAGGAAGAATAGGATATCGGGAACCTATAGAGACAAAACTAAGCTATATACCTAGGCCTAAAGATTACAAAGGTAGTATAGATTAAAAGGAAAATCGAAGAGACTAAGAAGTAGTCCTCCCTAATTATCTAGATAGGGAGTATAGAGCAAGCTAACATAGTACTAGACTAAGGGCTATTCTAGGACTTTAAAAGATTAGAAACAGAGGTATATAGGAGCAACTATAGGATAATGTAGTGCTTCAAATGTTAGCACTATAGATACTTAGTAGCTAAGTACACAAAGACAACTAATACCTACTCCTATTGTATAGGGGACTACTAGGTTAAAGAATG
>LFZO01000098.1:0-84917 GCA_001578225.1 Pseudocercospora musae
AAGAAGGAACT
The DNA here is from genome assembly GCA_001578225.1 of Pseudocercospora musae. Classification (NCBI taxonomy): domain Eukaryota; kingdom Fungi; phylum Ascomycota; class Dothideomycetes; order Mycosphaerellales; family Mycosphaerellaceae; genus Pseudocercospora; species Pseudocercospora musae. The sequence continues at coordinate 12 of LFZO01000098.1, forward strand.
AGGCAAGGTATTCAAAATCAAAGACCTAGGTAAACTAACTAAAATTCTTAGGATAAAGCTTACTAGAGATAGAAAGAATAGTACTCTAAAGCTAGACTAGGAATACTATATCTAGGAAAACCTTACTAAGTTTAGAATAACTAAAGAGATAGCCTACCTAACCTTGTTACTACTTAATAGCTATAAGAGTCTAAGAAAATCTAACTCAAATAAAGAAAGGTATAACAAGACTAAGTACTAAAGCTAGAATAGTACATAGATGTAGCTAATAACTATAATAAGACCTAACATTGCTTTTACCCTTAGAAGATTAGGATTATATACATTAGATCTATCCAAGAGATATCTAAAAGCACTTAGAAAACTAGCTAGATACCTAAGATTATTCCTAAGTCTAGGGTTAATGTTTAGGAGTGGTAGAGGAAAGCTAATAGGATATTTAGACTCTAATTATACAATAGATAAAGCTAATAGAGTCTCGATCCTTAGAAGTATCTTCTTTTTCCATAGATTACTAGTTTCTTAGATAAGCAAGAAGTAGAAGTTAGTTACTACATTAACTATAGAAGCTAAGTATATAGTAATAAATGTATATACAAAGCAATCTCAATTCCTTATAGTACTCCTAAGGGAGATAGACTATGTATAGTTAGTAGGAGAATGCTTATTCTAACTATTAATTAAAGGAAATTCTAATATAGTAAATAAGGTTAGACCTGTTTAGATTATAGATAACAACTAGGCAGCTTTGACTCTTATTAAAGATACTCATACCTATAAGAGATTAAAACATATTAATATTAGTTTCAATAAGGTTAGAAATCTTTAGTAGTAAAGAAAGGTTATAGTAGAATACACTCTAATAAAAGAGATAGTAGCTAATAGCCTAATTAAGCCAAAGATAGGGCTATAGTTCTAGGAATTTATTAGACAATTACAGTTAGTATAAAGGGACAAAAGTGCTTGCTTAGGGGAGTTTAAACTCTACTAAGTAGGCAAATACTAGATCTAGGAATTGAACCTAGTAGATTGGATACGCTATACTAATCTAGAAGCCATTGCATCTAATTAGCTAATTAAAGTTCTTATTAGATTGTATTAGTTGGAATTGGGATTTGTAGACTAACTAATCTAAGTAGGAGTGTTAGAATATATAGTCTAGTTAGTTACCTAGTAGGGGATGCTAAGCAGATTGGATTACATAATAATAATTATGTAACTAATCCAAGCTAACCCCTTTTAGGTTAAGCTCTAACCTATAGATAATAATAATAACACACTTGCTATTCCTACTTTGGCCCCTACTATTCCTTGTAGCTTCTATTATAGTTTATGATCCATTTATACCTATCGGCCCTCCTTAGCTCGATAGTACTTCGTATTATCGTAACTATACTATATACGTCCCTAAGTATTCCGATCGATAGAAATAGTATAACTATATATCTTATAGGAAATAGTAGTCTCGAAGTACGTCTATACGATAGTATATAGTAGATTTATTTAAATATAAAACTAAGCCGGAAGCCCGATTAGCTAATCTCGATAGTTATACTCTCTACGAGAATACCTTATCTATTCCTTCGTATACCTAATTATCTCGGACGTAAGCTAATTACTATAGATAAGATATAGTCGACTATTACTAAAGTCGTCTAGTTCGTTAGAGAGGGAATCTAGGTTTACTTTAAATCCGAACTATATCTAGAATATAGTAGTATATATCTAGACTATACCTTTAGTAGTGCCCTCGTTAAATAGTATTAAACTATATTATATAAATTCTATATAAGAATAGTCTAATAGAATATTAATAGTTAGCTTCGTTAGATATATATATATACTACTATAGAACCTCTATTTAGTATAGAACATTTTATCGATCGCTCTACTATATATAGACTTAATAGTATCTATAATAATCGTACGTATTATCTATATACTAATCCTATTAGTAGAGTTAATACTAGGAGAGAGATAGATATTACTAGTATCTAAGAGAGAGGCTAGATTGTACTAGCGCTAGAAAAGCCTAGTATCCGGTATAGTAGAATAGTATACAACTTAGGTAGTAGTTATCGTAACTTGCTACTTCGTATAACTAGTTACCTCGTACTATACCTTATCCTCGAAGTTAACGTTATCGTAATTAAAATACGCCTACGGATCGTAGGCTATAACCTATAACTCGACCTATAGTATATTAGCGAATATTCGAAAAGATATAGTAGTAACTACGTAACTATAGATATCGTCGACGAAAGTTAAGGGCTTCGAAAATAGATATATCGGTAGAATATCCTATTCGAGAGGTAGATACCGGATAGGCTAGACTTATAGCCGCTAAAAGCCTCTAAACGTTACTAAAAGTTTGTAAAGGATATAGAAAGATACTAAAGGTCGCTAAATAAACTAGAGGATAGGTATATAGTAGTAGACAATTAGGGCGCATAGAAGGTAATAGCCTAGGTATCGAGAAGAGTTACTAAATATATCGACTATATAGAAAACGTTCTAAGTATAATATAGTAGATACCTATCTAAGTAAGTCTCGACGATACGTATTCGGAAAGTTACTAAAAGTTACTAAAAGTTACTAAAAGTTACTAAAAGTTACTAAAAGTTACTAGGAAACCTTCTAGGTAACCTATAGTAGATACTAGAGTAACTAAGTATTAACGATAGATATCCTAAAAGTTAGTAAAAATTGCCGAAGGTTACTAAAAGATACTAAAAGATACTAGATAGCCTTATAGATATATATCTAGTAGTAAATTATCTATAGGTTACCGGCCTATCCTATTAGCCTAGATAGAGTAATAATAGAGGGAACGTAATAGAAGACCCGATATAGAGTATTATACTATCTTTGTTCTACGTACCTTACTTATATTAACTATATTATATAGAAGACGATTTATAGTATAGTAGCTCTAATAGATACCTAGTCTATATAATATCTCTAAATACCTTCGCTTTATACTAGAACCTTAGAGATGTATAGATAAGAGTAAATATAAGGTATTAGACTTCTATAGTATACGTATATATAAAATATATATAGTTACGAAGAAGATACGCTACTAGACCGAATCCTTTATACTCGTACTCGTTCGTTAACTCTTCTAGTAAGAACGCTAATTGCTTATAAGATTAGTAATAAACCGGTACTATTCGGGAGCCTCCTAGAATATAGTAGTATACGTCGATATAAAATCTAACTCTTCGATGTCTCTTCTATTCTCTCTAATAAACTAATCGAACGAACTAAATAGGATAAAGATAGGAAGAGTATAAAGCTCTTATATAATCGAGGGTAAGGAGACAACTTAGTTATCTATACTACGTTTAGTAGAACCCTTATAGAGTAATGTCTTAAATATACGTCGAGTAAGGGCCTTCTTTAGTACTAAGTACCTAAGCTCTAGTATAGTATATAACTTCGATAATAGTAAGGTATTCCTATTATTACTCTTCTTCCGCTATACTTTACTACTAATCCAAGCCTCTAAGAACTAGCCTATTAACTATCTTATAGTCTATAGTATATTAACTACTATTTATAGTCTATCCTATATACTAACTTCGTAGTCTTAGTAAGTATATACTTTACGCTTTCGCTATAGGTATATACTAGGAGGTATATAGATCGTAGTAGGTACTTTAGAGAGGGGACTAGATAGTCTATAGGTAGCAACTATTTATCGAGATAGAACGTCCTTAACGTCCTACTACTAGCTATTACTATAGCTATCGTCGGTATCTATACTAATCCTAGAGTTACTACTATATATACTAGAGCTATCGGTACTAGTATTAGTCGCGATATCGTCGACTATATCTATTAGTATATCGTACTATACCGATAGCGATAATATAGCGCTTAGTACTTCGTTCGTATCTATTATAAATAGTAATTAAAGCGCTAGCTATACGCTACTAAGAAAAATAAGAAAGATACTAATAAAGTGTAATATAGGCGTAGAAATAGATCGCTAAAGTTAGCTTACTATTCTATATATAAGCTAAAGTATATATATAGTAATACTAGCCCTAATTGCCCTTAGACTCGCTAGCGCGAATTCTAACCCTATATAACTGCTACCTTCTTATTGGCTGAAAGTTAGTGAAAGATGCTGAAAATTGCTAAAACTCAATGAAAATCAATGAAAATTGATTTACCCCCTAACAATTCTAATTCCGCTAGCGAGTCTGAGTAACTGAGGTAACACATCTACCAGTAATGATATTATTCTACGCCGCCACACACAACATTACCAGCGATTGTGCTGCGTAGACAGCAACATCTGGCCGAGGCTCGTCGGGAAGATGGGAAGATGCGTGCTCAAAGACGGGAGACGGCGAGGGATCCAACAGAGATGTGTCAGCGCAGACAATAGGGCCATTCAATGGCGACTGCTATCACACTCCCCATCCACGAGTACCTGCCGCTCCTGATCACGGAAAGTGCCATTTCATCACTTGCTACTGCCCTCATGCGTGGCCTGTGATCTGTCCTCTTGATCGACCACACAGACTCGACACTCCACCAACATCTCATCCCACAGCGCCTCTATCCTTACCCTCGGCTGCAAGCATGAGACATGCCGTTTGCTAGCATCCGCAAGCGACGGTCTCGTTTATTTGGCAGTCGACTCGATCCCGATGACCTTCTGCCGACTCCATTGGTGGCAGCAACCGCGAGGAGTCCGCCTCCGGCCAGAAAGGCCAGAAAGCCTTGGACGAACCCTTTCCCTTTCACTTTCAGGAGCTTGCGGAGATCAGTGTCTGGCATCTTCGACAGCTTCAGACCTCGTAGCAGTGAGTGTCTTGATCTTTCTCCGCAGCTGCCACAGTCATCGCATATGCACTATGGTCAAGACGACTGCACGTACGTTCGAATGCCGCTAACTTTCTGGCAGTCACACGGTTGGATATGGACGGCACGTGTGAGCCAAACCACCGAACAGCCACTCCGCCGCCTCCAGCCATGGTCGGAAGCGAAGCTTTGCATGTCAGTCGGGCTCGAAGGCTGCTACAGTCCACTTCTGGCAATGAGCAGCTCGTGCCGCAAAGGAAGCGCTCTGTCCGCTTCGAAGGCTTCTCACAATTTGAGCTTGATGGACAGATGTCTGATAACCAAGTGACGACTCCTGAGCCCAAGAGGAGATCACGAGGCTCACATTCCACCAGTAAGAGCCTGGAGGCACTGGCAGCGAAGCTGAAACTCGACACCGCAACTTCTACAGTGGTCCGCCGCTCCAGCTCCAAGAAGAAGCCCAATGTACCGTACATACACACCAACTTCGATGGTATGAACGGATCTGCGCGAGAAGCGGAAGAAACGCCTGCACCGAGCTTCAGCTCCTCTTCATCTCCTTCTTCGCGAAGTGCCAACCCAGGGTGGTCCCCGGATAGTGGCACAGCTTCGACAGCAGCAACCTCTTGGACGACCTCCCCTAAGTCGTCCGGATCGCGCAACAAACGCGCTACCCCGGAAGATTGCCAAAAAGACAGCAAGAGTGGTGGGACAGGAGAAGAGAACATCCTACCCGTCATCGAAGAAGACAGTGGTCGCTTTTTGCTCATACCGGTACAAGAGACATTGGTTAACATCGAGCCTTCCGTGACGACAGTTGAAAATGCCGCGGCGGCAAAGTGTGCTCTGGAAACTCACTTCTACGACCTCATGATGGAACCGCATTCACCTCGATCTATTCGTCGCAAGAAATTCGAGAAGAAATTGAACGAGATGTGTATGCCTCATGACGAGCGTGTGCTTGCCTGGCAGCAGTGGAACACGTCCGAGAGTGACCATCTCCGCCAAATGCGCGTGCTAAAGTCAACGGCACTGCAGCGTCACGAAGTGAAGGGTATCTCAATCGCTGGATTCGACAGCATTCGTGTCCTGGGCAAAGGCAGCTTCGGCGTTGTTCGCCTAGTCACAGAACACACTCCGAATGCTAATGACGAACAAACCTCTAGCGAGAACGACGAAGTACGCGAAACCATCAACAAGATGGAGCGCAACTTCTCTCACTCCGATGGCACTGCCAAGCGCAACCTTCCGCAGGGCAAACCTCTTCACGATGTATTCGCTATGAAGGTGATTCGCAAATCCGAGATGTTGCGTGCTTGTCAAGAAGGCCATCTGCGTGCAGAGCGCGACTTCTTGGTGGCGTCAGAAGGCTCTCGCTGGGTAGTACCTCTCATCGCCAGCTTCCAGGACAACACCAATCTCTACCTGGTCATGGAATACATGATTGGCGGAGACTTTCTTGGACTCCTCTTACGCGAAGATGTGCTCGAAGAAGAAGTCGCCAGATGGTATGTGGCTGAAATGATCCTCTGCATCGAAGAGGCCCACAAGATGAAATGGATTCATCGCGATATCAAGCCAGACAACTTTCTGATCAGCGCTTCTGGCCACCTCAAGATCTCTGACTTCGGCCTTGCCTTCAATGGTCATTGGGCCCACAGCCAGAGCTACTACAATAGCCAACGCGAGTCGCTGCTGGACAAGATTGGCATCAAGATCACCGGAGACGACCAGGACGTCATCGATGAGCAAGAGATGCAAGAAGAGGCGGCCAAATCTCCCCAAAGATCGCCACGTTCGAAAGCCGATGTGGAGGAGAGTGCTCATCGTGAAGGACTGCTGAACTGGCGCAATCGTCTTGAACGACGTAAGCTAGCTCGCAGTGTTGTCGGTACAAGTCAATACATGGCACCAGAAGTCATCATGGGGCAACCCTACGATGGACGTTGCGATTAGTGGAGCATCGGAATCATCCTGTATGAGTGTCTCTATGGACGTACGCCTTTCTACTGCGACAACCGCCAAAAGACGAAAGAGAGCATTGTTCATCATCACTCGACTCTGCAATTCCCGAGCAATGAACGTTGGTCGAGACCTGCTTCGGAGTCGCGACGACAGCTGCCACCGCCGAGCAGCATCGTAGTGGATCTCCTTCAAAACATCCTCACGGACAAGGAATTGCGTCTCAGCTCGAGGCAGTATCGTCACACGGACCACAGACTTGGCCGTCGCATGTCGCGAGACTCAATCACACCTGGCCCATTGGCTCGCCATGTCTTCGCAAACGATGCCGAGGAGATCAAGAACCATCGCTTCTTCCATGGAATTCAATGGACGCAACTCCACCTCATGTCACCACCTTTCATCCCTCGCGTCAAAGAGAATCAGTCTATCACCAAGTACTTCGAGGAAGAGAAGGACATTGTGACTTCCGACAGCTCAAGCTTCGTTTCTGCCCAGGACAATATCGACTCCGACGCCGACGTGGACTCCGACGAGGTTGCCAAAATCCTTGGACCGCATCTGCAGAAATGGAGAGCTGAGCGCATTGCCAAAGAAAAGTGGTTCATTGGCATTGATGACTGTGAAGATGGAGAGCTGCAACGCATCAAGGAGCACTTCGGTGCTGGCTACGAGGAGTGGAAGGCCAGACGAATGATGGACATCGCGCAATTGCGAATCGCAAGGGGCATTGAACCTGACTGGGCGCATGGGAAGAAGAAGGGTAAAGAGCGGAAGAGACCGAGGTATGCTCGATTTTCCTTTCATCTCCAATGCCCTTTTACTGACATGTTCTGTGTATAGGGACAAGATGTTGAGAGATCCAGTCGTGGGTCGAAAAGCTATGGAGTTGAGAAAGAAGAAAGCTTTCTTCGGATACACTTATCGTCGTCCTAAGCCAGTGTATCTTGCGGAAAGTTTGGGGAGGAGTAGGAGGAATGGCATCTCTAGACCTACGATTTTGCCGATTGCTCGTGAGGAGACATCGACTTCTGTGGGCACCGCGCTTTGATGGAGGATCTTTTGGTTACCTAGGTTTTCGGGTCGATGCAAACGTTCCACAACTTGAGCATTCCTCGGTTGAAGTCGATTTGGTAAGTGATTTCGTTGTTCTCCCAATCATGCCCGCTCAATGCTTTCTATCTGTATCTATTCTACGCTGAGGCGGTCCATGGTCGATGGGTCTATAGCTAGACCGACGCTCATCTTGCCTTTCCTTGATTCGGCGCACTATCCGCTCGCTGTCTCACAATGCGATGTCTACTCAAGAGCTGAGAGATGATGAAATGACTGACGTCCTCGTCACTCCAGTAGCTCAGATGACTCGCAATGGCGGCAATGAAGTTGATATCGAACGCGCCTTCTTGGATAGCATAATCCACCCGACCATTGCTGTTCAGTCTTCGCACTTTCTCTTCCTCTTTCCTCAATTTCTTCCCTCGCACTTCAGCATCAGCCCATTCTGGTATGCCCTTCACAGCACCAGCGCCGAGATCGCGGGTCTCTGCATCGCTCTGAGCAGAGTTACGTCGTTTCTCGAAATTTCCGTAGAGTGTATTGAGTTCGTTGTCAATCAGTGTGGGCGGATGCTGCTTGCTTTCGGAAGCTGCTTGGGCGGATGCTGCGAGACGACTTATTTTGTCTTCGCCGATTTTCTTGATCTCGGTATCTTCGGCAGGTAGTGGAGCGGTTGGAACGACCCCAGCAGCCACATTAGTCCCGGCACCCGCTGAGTGGCTAGATATGCCTGGCGCGGATCGAGAAAGAGGGCCGCTGCTTTTACTCGCGGCTTTCAAGTCCACTGCAGCTTTGGTTGGCTCTGAGCCGTAGCCGAGACCACGAGTGAGCAAGCTGGACGCCATGCTTGTCCACATGCTACTCACGCTCTGACCGACACGTGCTCCTATGCCCGTGAGTCCTTGCGTGCTAGGTGCGCCAAATATGCCTCGCTTGGTGTAAGGCAAAGGTTGAGGCTTGAGCTGAGCCATTGCAGGAGATATTAATGGTTCGATACGGTAGGAGATGGGATCCGTTGGATGGAAGATATTGAAGATCTGAGCGCACTTGGGTCGTGCCAATGGGTTTTCGCCTGGGACATCGGAAGGCTCGGAATCCTTCGAAGACTTCTTCTTGGAGGCTGAGCCAAGAATAGGGTCTTCCATCTTACCCAAGCTGCTTCTGGCTCGACCACGTCCTCCAGCCGGCGTTCGAGCAACGATCGTACGTCCATTGAGCATCTGAAACAGTCCAATTGGTGAACCAAGTGCATAGAAGTCTTCAACCGGGAAGTCAAGGTTTATCTTGTCGACACCTTTGCGGCGCGACGCAGGCTGCTGGTCCTGTCTGCAAAGAATGTCGAACATGATGGCAGAACCAAGCGAATGGCCTATTAAGCTGATCTTGCCTTTGAAATTAGGATTCCGGTCCATAAAAAGATGGTAGATACGATTCAACTCATTCAGCACGATCATAGAAATGTGATCTTTGTATGCTGGCGAGTCGTAGAGAAGGATGTCCAAAGCCAAGTCGGTGATCATGTCTCTTGCGAACGGAACGCCATCTACAGTGATATCTTCCAGGCTTGGATAGTCTTCTTCGTCAATCTCACTATCACCAAGATCATGTTCCTTGCGATTGTGTCTCAGGCCTTGGTTTGGGAAATCGAGCTTTTGTCGCCAACAGATCGGAAGCACTTGCACGCGACTGTTGACGGAGTCAGAGCCTTCAAGCTCCTGGTTCAGAGCGCGCAGATCAGGCGAGTCAGCATATACAGCCTTGATGGTCTTTCGAAATGTGTTCACATCATGCACGAAGTTGACACTCTCAACGCGGTGGGTCAGGCGCTGTCCGATGCCGTGCGTGACCAGGATCAGGTGCTCAATATCGCGGCCCTGGTCGTCGTCCTCGGTGTCACGATAGTCATCCTCAATCTCACGTTCGTCACGACGTCGAGCCTCCTCTTCAAGCCTAGCGGGATCATCTCCATGGGTAGGGTCTTCTAGAAGCGCTGACATCTGCCTCTGCAGGGTTTGTCTCTTAGTCTCCGAAGACGTGGCACGCTCAGCGCGACTCTCCTCCACATTCTCGCCTTCGCTTGGCGCATGGTCTTTCGCCATAGATGGTTCGTCCTTCACACTCGTAGTTGGCGCCTCTGTTTCGTCTTTCTTCCCAATAGGATTAGTCCAGCCTCGGGTCAATTTGACGCCTGCGAAATGACCAACACCGCCAAACCCTCTTCTCACAGTTGAATTGATTCGTGACCAGGCGTCATCTGTCATCAGCCACGCAGTCTTTCCATCCTGATAAGTGACAACACTATTCATATGCTGGCCGAAAAGTCGATAGGTGCTCTGCACTTGCTCTTTTTCAGCGAGGTCGACGGCCTGACTAGCTTGCGCTGCTTGCAATTCGGTCTTCTTCCGCAGATCTGCACTGGAGCCCTTTGGAGGCACTGGTTGTGAAGCTGTGCTCTCTTCTTCCTCGCCCGGAGCCCATGACTGTGGCCTCGTACGTGATTGCGAAGTCGATCGTGGCTTCGGCGCTGACTTCTGCGCAGAGGGCAACCTCCAAGCTTTGACCTTCAGATAACCTTCCTCAAGTTGTGCTGCCAAATTCTCGTCGCATGGCTTCTGCTGATTGCCTTCTTGATAAAACCATGTCCCTCTGCGCACATCGTAGACCGGGCCCAGCCAATACGCGGGGGCAAGCTCTCGCTCCTCGACATCTACGTCGAAGAGATAATCCTCGTTGACCGGTATCTTGGCTTCTTTCTTGCGCTGCTTGCTATCTGCTCTGCCTTGTCCAAGATCACCACTCTGTGGCTGTGTCCGCTCTGCCCCATCTTCTTGCTCCAACAGCTTCTGGAATGCAATCTCAATTGCCTTTGAGTCTCGGGTAGAGAAAGCAGCATACTTCTTGGGCTGTGCTGGCGGCTTCTCCTCCTGGACCTTCTTGAATGTCAGATGCGGCTTACGCTTGGGAATATCTACGGCATGGAACCATTGCGGGCGTAGGTGAGGGCAGTCTCTAGGATATTTCCGCAGACTTAATCTATGCCTATTGCTCACAATGTGATCCGCGCCTTTCTGTTGTTGCAGCAAGCCGGTCTCGGTCGGCTCTCCTGCAGCCCCATTGCTGGGCGGTATGCCTGGACTGCGACTCCATGGCGACAGTTTAGCAAGGTAGCTCCGACCATCAGCCTCCTGCTGGTTGGCCATGGTCTTGCCAGGTGCTTTCGCCCATTGGCCTTCGTATTTGCTGAGCCAGACTGCACGTCTCGAGCTCTGTTCGCTTTCGCCTGCGGCCCACGGGAAATTTCTCCTGATATACTGCGCCCAACTGGAGATACGTGGAAGGCGAGCCAACTTGAGAACTTTGGAGCATCAACGGGTCGACCGTGTTTTGCAGGCCCTACGTAGAACTCGCTTGTCTGTCGAATACTTGGAAAATAAGACGTGCAGGTGTCAAGAGGAGAATGGAAGCAGCTGACCAAATCAATAGTCATGCAAAGGGTGAAGTGAATGAGTGACTTGTCGATATCCGTCTGGCTGTCAGGCTGCTTGCTGCGCGTTCGACGTCACGCAACACAAGCTTTGGCTTGTGCCTGGTGGCCTGCTGATCTCCAATTTCGTTCAATCTCTCCCGCTTCTTCCACGGTAACTACCTACGCAAACATCTGTCCACGAGACACCATCATGGCTGCTGCTGACAGAGAACAGAACATCACTCCCACATCACGCTCACATCACTCCCACAATGGCCTCAGACAACGGCAAGACAGCAGAACATGCGCACATCGAGCAGATCATGCAGAGCCGAGTACTTAAGAATGCAATCTACAAATTCTTACTCTCCGAGGTGCAAATCATATCTGCCTCGAAAGGCGAGGTTGTTGCGCGTCTGCTGCTCTCCGAGAACCACATCAACAGCCAAGGCGGCATCCATGGCTCCGTGTCTGCTACCATAGTTGACTGGATTGGCGGCATGGCTATTGCAACTTGGGATCTTCGCAACGGTACTGGCGTTTCAATTGACATCCACGTCACCTACCAGTCCAGCGCAAAGGTTGGGGAAGAGATTGAGATCGAAGGCGTTGCAGAGCGCGTGGGAGGCAATCTGGCGTTTACGAAGGTGGGCATCTACAAAGTGGAAGACGGGAGGAGAGGAAAAATTGTTGCTACTGGCACGCACACCAAGTTTGTCAGGGGCACAGAGCCTGAGAAGGTGGAAGCATCAACAAGCTGAATGCTATTGAGCGCTCTTGCAAGAGATTGCCTCCCTACCCCCCGGCGGGCACCCCGCTGACTTTCATCGCGCACCTCAACTCATGGAGCATCGATTCACTCTTTCAGCGAAGAAAAACGTCTACGAGCTTTAGAACCCGCCGGTGAGCTCCAGCAGCATTGAACCAGCGGGAATTATGAATAGACTACAGACATCATACAACAAGATAGAGCGCAAATAGAGGCGGAATGTCACAGTTGCTTCCACCTTACCCGCACCGATATCTGTAGAAGCATCGAGATATGCTATGTGATTTTGTGTTTCATGGCCACCAGTAGCTGGTCTTGGGCAAGTCAGTCGGACTTTCAGACAGAGACCGATGGCAAAACTCGGACAACAGCTTTGAGTGCTGTTGCGATCTATGCTCAGACGGAGTAGATGCTTGAGTTTGAGCCAATTCGCCAGATGTCAGAGAAGAAGATGCCTACGGTGATGCTGCTGTGTGATTGTTGTTATCAATGCTGGTGATTCTAAGCACAAGAAGCCTCGCAAATTGGACTGGAAACCGTAGTTCGCGAAAGCACCATAGTCTGCAGCACAAACGACACTGCCTCTAGCAGAGCGGCCTCGGTGTATCTCTCGTTCTGTTGTTTTCACGAGGAACTTGTACCGAATCAAAAGTTGAAGTGCGTAGCTTCTGAATTTGATGACCCTCAGAAGCCCTTTCCTCGCGCCAAGCTTTCTCCCGCGATCCCGCACACCTGCTGCAATTTGAGAACAACGTCGTTGACTGGAAGTGCGACAAGCATAATCACCACCGAACGACACATCACCGGAGCAATACCGCCAAGATGGTAAGGACTGATTCGCTTCATATCGAAAAATGCAACGCCGCTCTCGACTTCGCGATCTGGTGAGAAAATTGGGACGAATGAGAAGAAGGCACAGCAGAGGCAAAGGCTCTGAAAGAGGCTGCGCTGAGCGCTTGAATGCGCAAAACCACCAGGACAGTGCCTGTAGGCATTACGGGGCATTGAAGAACTGCGCTGTTGTCAGCAGTGAGAACTGCGATGCATTCATGGCGAGAAAGAGCAATGCAGAAAGGGAGAAGCGAAGAGCGGCGCGGCATCTGGAATATTCGATGTTCTTGAGGTCAGCATACTTACTTCGTCTTCTACAGGTGAACGTACCAAAGACTCGCCGCACCTACTGCAAGGGCAGAGACTGCAAGAAGCACACCCAGCACAAGGTCACTCAATACAAGGCCGGCAAGGTATGGCAATGGACAAGAGCAAGAGTCCAGGGAACATACCACTCACACTTTTCAGGCTTCCCTTTTCGCCCAGGGTAAGCGTCGTTACGATCGCAAGCAGTCCGGTTACGGTGGTCAGACAAAGCCTGTCTTCCACAAGAAAGCCAAGACCACCAAGAAGGTTGTTCTCCGATTAGAGTGCACACAGTGCAAGACCAAGGCACAGCTTGCGCTCAAGCGTTGCAAGCACTTCGAATTGGGGTACGTCCAACACATACAAGGCAAAGCTTGCGAACAAGTACTGACTTCGGCTACAGTGGTGACAAGAAGACCAAGGGTGCTGCGCTCGTCTTCTAGGCGGTCTGATCTTTCTCACTACGGCGTATCGAGGCTACGGGAATTGGGACGAGTGACTAGGCCTGTAGAGCTAGGTCTCGATCGAGCAGCTTGCACGGAGAATCAATGCATTGACGACTTGCGCGAAGAATATGACATCGAACTATCCTGCCTCACTTTCGCCCCGACATGCAACGCGCTGATGCTGCTTGAAACTTCGTAAAAATTCTCGCACCTGGTGCATGCCCATGCGATGGGCGAGGCGTACAGCGTGAAGGATGGACAGCAGACTGCGGAAAGGGATGCTCGTAGCATAGCAGGCCATCAACAGCGATATACCAGCCGCTCGAAACCGCTATCGCCTCGTTTCCCAGCCGGACCACGTAATGCACTTGATTTATCAACTGCAGAAGTCGATCTCGTCTTGCCTTGTCCAAGTATGAACCCATAAGCAACCAATTTATAGCGAGCAATATGCGGATTGACTTGCACCAAGACCATGTAAAACCATTTGATAAATGATGCAGGACACTCATGTTACGGCATAGCTCGCAAATGGAGCTTGTCGGCTTGGCAGTAACGCCACTGTACGGTGCTCGAACCCATCTTATCAATCAAGAGCTGTGACATCGACGTAACCTCTTATGATCGACACACTCAACCTGACCTCCTCCCACCATCCAAGAAACCCTGCTTAAACGTGCAACCTTCACCTTCACGTTCAAAATACTCGATCTTCGCCGGCTCCTCCCAACATGGCTCAGATTTCGGCCACAGTGTAGCATAGTACCTGGCAGCATTGATCAGTATCTCTCCTCGGCCAGACCTGCCTGCTTACGGCTTAGTCATCTGTTCCTTCTCAAACCATTGTCTAGACTTGGACCAGATCTCCACGAATCGGAACATGCCTGGCGTTGCTGGATCGGAGTAGACGTCGAAGAAGAGACATTCGGTCTCGGCGGCGCATGCGGCCTGGACAAATCATGCAGGTCAGTGGATGCGGCTGCGTATGAAACCGATTGGTATGGTATTCTTACCCAGACTGGTCTATGAGCTTCTTTCCATTCTTCAATTCTATCGGGCTTGATTTTAAACGTGACGAAGAGAGTCAGCTGTTTGTGAGAAGACATTGTGGTTGTGACGATCTTGGTGCAAAGGGAGGACTGATCACTGCAGTCCTCAATGTATAGTAGCCGAGATAAATGTAGTACAAGTTTATCAGCAAATCAAGATTATCGCCGCTAAGTATTAGCATGCTGGTTCTGCTTTTCTCCGCGTTTGAACCCTATATAAAAGTGATCGGACCGAGCACTTGCAGAGTGAAGGTCTTCGTCGTGTTGTGGACTCTCGTCGCCCTTCAAGTTGGCTTGCAGCCACAGAGATGCGCACAAAGCTGCTCGAGAGCGGGTCTTTTGGAAGTAAACTGTTTTCGCCGTGAGGTGTATGAGTTCTGAGAGTACAAGGCAAATGTAGCACACAATGGATGGAGTGGCACCTTCCATATTCTAGATGAACCACCTTCGAGGCCTGCGATGCGCTTGCACATTGACTTGAAAGTAGACGACATTCGTTCCAGTGTGTATGCCATCAGCACGCTGGGCTCTCGTCCAGGATACCAAGCGCTCTCGGTCTGCACGCACCGACAGACTCTACCTGTTCCTGTTCCTGTACGTGGTTGTTTGTCAACGCCATGATTGGGTTGAACTATGGCTCGTGAAATAGATCTTCATGGCGGCTTAGCCCAATGCGTATCAATGTGCTGCATCTGACGGGCCGGCAATAGAGACCTTGAGAAATTACGAGGTTGCGCCCGGTATTCCAATCTCGCGCTAGTCCGTAACCGTTAAGTGAAGGATTATTAGTAGCGTTATTCGAGACCTTGAGAAGCTAGCAATTAGCATATAATTATAATAGGTATAGCGTAGCCAAGAGGCCTATTCTAACCCTTATTTACTAAGTAACTTTACTCGTAGATAGTAGTATAAACTATAGATCTCGATAGCGATACGGAGGCTATTCTCGTTACTACAACTACTATAATAGTAGTAGTTATTAGCGCTAAGTATATCGACGACGATAGTAGTAATAAGGAGTACTAGTTACGTTAAGAGGGTAAGTCTTCTCGTAAATACTAGATATAGTAGTCTCGGCGTAATAGACTATATAAACTACTACGAGAATATACTAAGAATAGGTTTAATCTTAATACCTATCTAGAGGCTAATATCTAGGATAACTTCCGGTTTATAAGAGCCGAGTTATTAGAGCTTATAGAGCTACTAGATATTACCTTAATCTAGCTACTAAGAGGTCTCAAATTGCTACTAGAAATAGTGCTTTATATAGTATATAAGAGGTTATCTAGTCTAGGCTTCTAGAAGGACTTAGACGATATGTTTAGCTACTTAGTATTAACTATCTTATACGTATTTAATATAGTAGTATATTAGATAGTATTGCGATAGAAGAGCTTCCTATATTTCGACCGAGTACGGCTTACAAAGTAGTACCTTAGATAGCTAGTAATGTTACTAGAACCCTCGGTCGGAGTAAGTAGTATTTAAGGATATATCGATAGTATAGTACGTAAGATTACAAGACTATTACGCAACTAGCGAGTATTCTATAATAGCTATAAGTACTAGTATAGTCTCAAATTCTAGGATGTATAGCTACCTAATAGAATATTGCTTATTAATAGTCTATATCTAGGCTCTTATAGTAACGGTCGACTAGTACGCGAGTCTAAGATTAACTAGCTATAGCTCGAGTTGTTTAGTAACGATCCTATCTAAGATAAGCTCTTTCTCTTTAGTAATACAATATATAGATAGGTTAATAGTATTATTAGATAATAGAAGTCGAAGAGAGACGGATATCGTAAACCTACGTAGGCGTAGGTTACGAAGGAATAGTTAGCCCTATAGTAGTTAGTCGAATAGGGATTTAGTAATATAACTAATAACTAGTATTTCTTCGATTATAAGAAGGATCTTAGAATAGGCATAATGCCTATAGGATCTTGTTATCTTACGGCGGTATTACTAACTAACTACCTAGTATATTATCGTAGAAACAAGGTCGCTACTTACTACGTATTATCGGTATCTAGTATACGCGATTATTTAGGTACTTAGCTATCTCTAGAACCGCTAGAGTATACTATAATCCCGGATTTAATAGGCGCGACGATCGTAGATAATAGATATAAGGTCGTAAGTAATATCGAAGATATAGGTAGGATTATTACTAATAATAGCGATAAAGATTAGTAATAGATTAGTAATAAGGTTATAAGTCCGAAAAATAAGTCCAAAAAATAAGTCCGAAAAATAAGTCTAAAAAATAAGTCCGAAAAAGTAACTCCGATATTATAACTAATAGTATATAAATAACGGTAATAAATCTCGAAGAGTTCGTCTTCTACTAAGTTCCTTACTAAATCTAGAACCGTATTAGAGCTCGGAAACCGCCTATTATACGTCCGATTTACTCTAATTCGCTTAAGTCTAAAACCTCGATTACTCGAATATCTATATACTAATAATTATTAATCTCTAATATCTAACGCTTCTAATACCTACGAGATAGTTCTATCGCTATCGTAGCCGTCGTTACCGTCTCCTATTAGCGTTATAATATTAGTAATTATATTATTATCTAGACTAAAGTCTATAACCTAAGATAGCTATAAGGAAATAAGAGGAATATATCCGATACGGCTACTAACGAGAAGGGCTCGTAGCTTATTAAATTAACGTACCGTAGAGGCGTACATTAGCTTTATACACTTCTTAGAGCGGTTATCTAGGTCGTCTATACGGCGGATTAGATAGTAGTTATTTACCTCGGAAGAGTTAGTCCTTAGTCGCTTAGCTAATATAGTAATAGTATCTCGAAACGGCTCTAATATACGACTTAACGACCTCTCCTTATTTAGCTACTTCTTACTATCGATATCTAAGCGACGCCGCGTCGTATATAGTATCGTAGGAGTATTAGTTATATTAGTAAGAAGAGCCGGAGTTAATAGAGTTAATAGAGTTAACGGTACTAGAGTTGTAACTAGACTCGGTATTAATAGACAATTAGTTACTACTAGATCCTAGAGCCTCTATAGTATAATCCGGAGTATATTGTCTTAGACCTACTAAGCTAGAGTCTTATAACTACGTAACTCTTTAGCGGTAAGAAGCTTATTATAGACCTTCCTATTGTTCTATAATATAGTATCCTTAAAGCGATTAAGTATCTATATAAACTCGGTATCTATAGCAACTATACTAGAAGCTATAAGTAAGGCTCTATACTTAATAATACGCTTTATAATCTACCTACGAATAAGGCTATCTATGCCTTTAATATTACGTTATCTAGTAGGCCTATTATCGTTATACTACTTCTAGTAGCGCTTAATTATATCTCTTATTTAGCCTTCGATATAATAGCTAGAATTAGCTTCGAAGTACTTAATAATTAGTAAGGCAAAGTTATTGGATATACGGCTATCTCTATAGACCCGATTATAGTCGTCTTTAACCCTATTAGGTAGGTCAAAGTTATACTACGAGTCCTTAACAATAAGAGAAGATTACGAGTCGCTTTCTAGTATAGGTTATTAGACTATAGCCTATTGTTATCGCTACAAATAAGCCGTTAAAGAAGTATCTATACCTCGAGGAATAACTAGCCTTACTAGAGTTAAATCTAGCGTCTAATCTATACTACTATCGCTATAACTTAAAGCTTTATTAGTTAGTAGGCTAGCTACGGATATCGAGTTAGAGCGACTATATAGCTACTAGATAGACTACTCGATAGTAGGTAGTAGAGCGAGTACTATAGTAGTAGTAATAAGGATAATATATCTATATAAAGAGGTAGACCTTATAGAGGTACTCGAATAGGTATAGGTAGTACTAATAGTAGGTAAGCTAGAGTAGTAAATACTAGAGTTAAAGAGCTAGAGCCTAGGTCGATAACTCGACTAGGACTAGAGGGGATATCTAGGATAGCTATTATCGAGAATTTAGATAGGTTTACTAATAATCTAAGACCTATACTATCTCTAGAAGTATCTCTTATCCTATAGCCTTTATACTATAATTAAACCTAGATTCTAGGCTCCGTTTTGCGGTCCCCTATTATAAGCCTAGCTTCTAATTATAGTAACGTCTATATACCTAGATCCTTATATATATAAAGTAGAGCCCTCTCGTACTCCCTCGAAGACCTAATAGCTATTTCTACCTTACTATCGTTATATATAGTCGTACGTAGTATATAGCTTATTCGGTAGTACTAAGAAGCCATTTTAATAAGCTAAGCTAATTAGGGGTATAAGCTAAGCCAATTAGGGGCTACCTTAGGGCTACCTTTAACTTCTCACGGTTAATAAAGGATTACAACCCCTACTAATCGTAAATATAGCGTCTTATATGCTTTTGAATGCGCGTATTCAAAAGCACGGTCTAGGCCTACGAGTTCATGAATTCACCCCTATTCGAATAGGCGCTCGAAGGATGCGGTAGTAACCCTTGTATCCACCTTATACACCGAACAGGCGACTAGGCGGTGGAATCGCGCTTTCTCAAGGTCTCTAATGCATATCTGCCTGCCGAAGGTCATGCTGAAGGCACAACTCATGCAGCCCATACAGCTTCAACGGCGGCCTGCAGCTCGTAGCCCACCACTACGGAATACAGTGCAGAGCTTCAGCGAAGGAATGCCCAGTGCTCCATTCCATTCTTCGGCCTGGGACAATGGACAGTGTATGGATCACACGTGTGGTCTAAATCGACTCGCTGCGGGATCAGCAGATTGCCCATATGATGCCAACAAGGCAATTGTGCACATTGCAGCACCACACGGCGGATTACTGCGAACTTGCGAAGCTTGCCCATAGTCACTGCATGACAAAAAGGTGATGGCCGCAGCGCAAGTGACAGAGAGTCAGAGGCAGATGATATGTCACGTCGGCGGCTGACGGGCCCTCGGCCACAGGATGTACGATGCACTCTATTGGTGCGATGGCGTCAGTAGAGCAGATTGGATTCAGGCTCTGCTGCTCCCCGTGCGTTGCCCGAGTATCCCTGCAGCGATGCTGGGCCTCTCGGGATCCCGAACCACCTCGCATCTCGTATCTCGTGCGTGAAGGCACACAGCCAGGGATCCTGCGTAG
This sequence comes from Pseudocercospora musae, assembly GCA_001578225.1. NCBI lineage: Eukaryota > Fungi > Ascomycota > Dothideomycetes > Mycosphaerellales > Mycosphaerellaceae > Pseudocercospora > Pseudocercospora musae. The sequence goes on from LFZO01000098.1 coordinate 19,824, forward strand.
CCATCAGGGCGGCGGTGCCCACGCGGCCGCCGTGCAAAGGCGATGCTTTGTATGTACAGCATAGCATCCCTCTGATATGACCTGACCGTGTTGCGACCCAAGGGCTGAAGCCCGGTCCAGGTGACGGTGACGGAGACGGTGACGGAGACCGAGACCGAGACGGAGACGGATCCTCAGACGCAGTACCTGACTCGGCAGCGTTGATCACGAGAGACTAGAGTGTGGAAATTGTGAGCTCTCCAACGGTGACGTAGCAAGGTAGATGGCGGCGCCGGCAGGGTCATAGACACGGCGAGTCGTGGGCACACAGGAGGGAAGACGCATGCGGCAGTCAATGGGCTCGATATGGATCGAAGCGCGCTTGCTCGCAGGCGCCAGAGAGACGCGAACACGCCCGCGAGACCACCTATACGACTCCCTCACAAGCGAGCGCAGAGCGAGACCACACCACAGCCAGCGACGCCCGGAACTCCCACCTCAGCTCGCGTTCGAATGGACCAGAACGGCTTCTTGGAGCGAGCCAAGGGTCACAGACGAAATGACACTGCGCCGACAGTGGGGAAGCAGAGTGTATACGACGAAGAAACCCCGAAGCACTTCACGGTCTATAATGTCGGGGCGGGAGGCATATTGTACCTCAAACCGAGTCGCGTGCCTGGGCCCAATCCCAATTATGCTCCTGCCACTCCACCAGCAACTTCCGAAGACGCTTCATCGTATTACTCTCAGCACGATGAGCGGCCTTTGCTGCGCGAGAGCGACGCCTCGGCGCTGTCCGGAACCTGGACACCACGTCTGCAGCGCAGGCAGACAGGCAAGCCCAATTTGACCGTCAAGTCTGCTCAGCCACCCATCAGCATGCACAATCCGCACAACCGGCGAAGAGTGCGTTCACAATCGTGTTCCACCATGACCGATGATTCACGCATGTCGAGATATGACGCCAACGAGTTCAACCTGCCTCGACATGAGAACGAGCGAGCAAGACGAAGACGAAGAAGCTCGGCAGATCTGGGTCAAGGAGAACTCGGCGTGTCGATTCCTCACTATCGCCTGGGTACGCCACGCTTCAGCGAGAGAGGGACAGCATATCTGCGCGCCTCGATGGCCACCACTGCCAGTGTGCCTTCGTCTGTGCTCTCGCGAGCTGAATACGAAAAGTTGTTCCCAGTGCCTCCGGGACGAGGGATCAGCTTCATTGCATCAGCATCCAACGGCCAGCTGCATCTTCATCCAAGCAATGCATACAGGAGCATGAGCACCGTTGGCAGAACGCCAAACCTGTCAGGCAGGCCGTCGACGATAGGGATTATTACTCCCAGCACTTTTGACAAGATCGAATCGAATATGGACAATACTGCAATTGTGCACTATCATCCTACTACTGGAAGGATTGTAGCTGCAACACCGGCTCGTTTGATCGCGCAGATCACATCACCAGACTTTCTGGACTATGAACTGCTTGCGGACTTCTTCCTCACCTTCCGCTGCTTTATGCAATGTCGAGATCTACTGGACTATCTTTTTGCTCGATTGCGCTGGTCATTCACGAGCGGAAACGATGCAGGGCGAATTGTTAGAGTGCGCACTTTCGTGGCTCTTCGTCATTGGATGTTGAACTACTTCGCCGATGATTTTATGATGGACGCGCCTTTCAGGCAGGATTTCTGCACAGTGGTCAACGAATTGGGAGCTGTTCTGCGGCAGAGGTCAGACCGTGGAGGTGGAGATATGAACATCTTGCTTGAGCTCAAGAAGTGCTGGAAACGAACTTGTGCTTTATATTGGCCTGTGCCCGAAGACATGGAAGTCTCGCCGGAGGCAGATATCACGCCAGGCGGCGTGACGCGAGAGATCCATCCTGAAGCGCCCTCAGAGCTCAGTCTTCCTTTGTCCATCCGACCAACTAATGCTCGAGGCTCCATCTTTGAGATGACCACCATCCAACTGCCTCCAAGATCAGAAGCGCCACCGCCGATTGCCAATGGATACGGTACGGGTAATCGAGACACAACAATCACAGTGCGCACAGCAAGCATTCCGGTATCTCCGCTAAGTGTGGAGAGCTTGGAAGTCCTTTCGTGTTCAGTACCATTCCTACGAAACCTTCGGCCGAGTGCACGAGCCCGCGATCGAGCAAAAGCAGCTCCACGTCGGGCGGGAGCACCGCCAAAGAGTCTGAACAATAAAACGGCGGACAAGCCTGGCTTGAGGCCAGTGAGGCATCACAAGAGGAGTGGCAGCTTTTCTGACGCATTGAGAGACAAGCGGACACCTCTCTCTTCGCCGAAGACAGATAATATCGAGTTGAAAGACCTGCCTTCATTTGCAATTACAGGAGGACTTGTCAGAGGCCTTCTGCTGCAGCCTTTGTCTCCGCATGTAGAAAACAATGTGCCTGTCACGCCAGGGCCTGAGCTCGCTGAGCCTCGCTACATGGGAGGCACCGAGGCGGAAGCGGGTGAGAGGCAGAAACACAATCTGGACGTCAAGAAATTCGTGGGTGACGTTCGGCGAGCTTTGAGCAATCGAAAAGGCAGCGGCAGTCGATCACCTGCTCGAAGCACTAGCAGCAAAGGCTCCACTGGATCACGTGGAACGGAAAGACATTATGCGTTGAACACCAAACCACAGCCAGATTGGCAGCAGCTACCTGGACCAGCAAGACTTGATATTCTTGGGCTTCGAATCGAGACTGCGTACAAGTTGGCCTGGGAGGAGACTTCCCGTACAGGAGCTGAGAAAGAAAAAGATCAGGACAACATGTCGGAGCCAGAGAGAGCAGAGACCCCGAGACCATCTACAGCATACAAGGACAATTCTCTGCCACCTCCACCACCAATCCCAGAGTCTTCGCAACCGTCCTTTGAGGCGAGAGACTTTGGCAGAGACACCCACGTCACCAACGGAAGCAGGTCAATCGTGATTGTTGACGCAACGGGCGCTCCGGAATTGCCAATGATGTCCGGTGGGCTGGGTGGCACTTCACATAGTTCGATGTCGACTGAGATGATGCCGATACCACTTTTCCGTGATCGGAACAATTTTGACCTGCTTCCAGGCACCATCGCTGGCAACTCGCCATCGGAGCCTCCACGAACAATGGCAGGCGATCCGTCGTATCATTGGCGATCATCTGATGCTCGCATGCACGACCTGCTTGCTGCTCCTGGACGTTGGAGCTTGCAAGATCGTAGCAGTGCATATCAGAGCCAGTACCCGTCAGACAGCGATCAAGCACGCGAGTCATCTGGGATCGAAGGCATGCAGCCCATTCATCATCAATTACGAAGAGTGCCTGGAGGTAATCTAAGAGACGTCAATCACGTACGCTCGCTGGAGATGGCGGCAGGCCCGCCACGCCCGCGTTCAGAAGGGACCATAGCTTCTCGAATCTCCACGGTTTCTCGCCTTTCGAAAGTACCTACGATGCCATCGAGAATGTCCCAAGACGACGGAGGAGTGCTGCTACCCGATAGCTCGATCGAGGAGGCTGTCAACAGAGCCTCTGTTACGCTTCTGGCCACGCATTCATCGCAGCCCATTCTTCGACCATCATTTGAATCAGAGGCAAGACGGCTGAAAGGCTTGCCAGATCAGGCAGCAGAACTTGGAGGAATTGAGGCTGCTCTTCTGAAGCTGGAAGGCAAAATTCCAAGCCCATCAATGAGCTCATCTTCTGGTCATTCCGCGGACAGGTCAACAGACAGGTCCTCGGAGTCCAGGGCCACTGAGACACCAGAAACACGCATCACGCCAGAGACCAGAATAGCTGAGGCTGCAGCAGAGGAGAGCACTCCTGCAATTCCACATCCTCCAGCACCTCAGGAAGTCTCCGTCGGAGATGTCAGAGCCATGTACGGCGACATTCCCATGAAGATCTCGCCGTCGATCAGAAACGATGTCCACAGTCCGGCGACTGAGACTCAGGGCGCTAGCATTTTCCATCCCTCAGGCTCGGGTCCTGATTATCCCTCGGGCTTTCCACTGCCCAAGCAACAAATGCAAACCGCATACCGTGCTCAAACGGACTCAAATGCTTCATCCTCTGTCATCCCGATGATATCAAGATTGAGTCGATTTGCCATCGCGGATCCATATACAGCTGCTTCAACGCCAGAGTCTTTCGCCTACGTTCACTCGCCAAATAGCATACACAGCAACTCGATGAAGATACCTTCCTTACCGTCCGATCGCTACCCAAGCTTTCAGCCTGGACCATGGAGCAATAGCAACCACCCCTCATATTTGCCGGACGACAACCACAGTATGAGTGACATCTCAACAGAGATTGCAGATGGGGAAGACATAGGCGTGCGAAGCTTTTTCTTCGACGATACAGGAAAGACGAACCCGTATCCGATGCATACCTTCCAGCCGCTGTACGGAACCCCTACTTCGACGGTACCGACAACGACGGACCATCAGTCGTCCCCAGACCGCAAATTGCTGCTACCACGACACAACGGATATATGGGTCAGCAACCCGGCAAGACCTTGAAAGAAAAGATCAGCAACCCCGCTCTCCAGCTTCAAGCTTCCAACCAGCCGTTCCCCAAGCGACCTCAAGACATGCGAAGATCGATGACGTCTCCTGGAAATACGCCAACCATCGCCACTTTTGAGAAGCACATTCCATTCGTGCTAGCCTTCGAGTCGGAAGTGATTGCTGAACAGCTGACCATCATCGAGAAAGATGCTCTGGACGAGGTAGACTGGAAGGACTTGGTCAGCCTGAACTGGCAGCAAAGTCCGCCTTATGTCCGCAATTGGGTTGACTTCCTCAACAAGGAGACGTCAAACGGCATCGACATTGTTATTGCACGATTCAATCTTGTTGTCAAGTGGTGCATCTCTGAGATTGTTCTTACTGAGGCTCCAAGCGAGCGAGCACGCGCGATCACGAAATACATCCACGTTGCGAGTCACTGCCATCGCATGCGCAACTATGCCTCACTTTATCAGATTACGCTGGCTCTACTGTCCAACGAGATCAGTCGACTGCACGACACATGGGGACTAATTGCGCTCCGAGAAAAGCACATGCTTGAACAGCTTGAGCAGCTCTGTCGACCTTTGCGTAATTTCCACAATCTACGCGCAGAAATGGAGACGGCAATGCCCAACAACGGTATCATACCTTTTATTGGCTTATATACCCACGACTTGATGTTCAACGCGCTCAAATCAGCGCGTATAGACTCTCCAGTGGCTGGCAAAGAACCACTGGTAAATTTTGAGCGATATCAAACGGCAGCGATGATTGTGAAGAATCTACTCAGATTGATCGAGGCGAGCTCCAGATACACTTTTCGACCTGAACCCGAGGCTCTGAGTCGATGTCTTTGGATTGCTGCGCTGGAAGATCATGAGATTACTGCGCGAAGCGTTGCGCTGGAAAATGATTAATGGATTTATGATTCACGAATTGTTCCCGGTATTAGGAGGTCTTCTTGGTCTTCTTGGCTTGCAATACCCCTTCACGAACTCAATTGCATAACAGTCTCTTATGTTCAATGGTGCTCAACGGCAACAGTGACCGTCGTTGAGCGTGTAGGACAGTATCGTTCTGGGCATCGGCTTCGTCATATCTAATAGAATATCTACGAATTTAGCACTTGTAAATATCAAAAATTTGCCCATATTGGTCTCCTGAGGCCCTGTGATTGTCAGAGAAGGTGAAGGGACGCCGACTTCATTGATTCAAACAGAGCTCGGCATTCGATTTGATGCTGCCTTTCCAAAAACCTACCAGATCTCTCCTGTCCACGCACTGGTCGACTGTCCCGCTTCCTTCCCTGGCAAGTGTGTATGGTGCCGCGGCGAAACAGCACGGAAACTTGACCTGCTCGAGAGACTCTGAAGCTCGTGTCTCATGAGCAACAAATTGAGGAAACCACTGCAGGATCGGCCATGTTCAACTCTTTCGGAGTTGCAAGCTCGCGACAACGAGATACGGAGTCCTTGGTCTGCATGCTCAAACAGGAACTGTTGAGCGGGAAAAAACCGCATTCCTCTGGAAGCGGTCGTGACTTTCGAAGATGGCGACAAAGATCCCCATGCTACCATATCCTCCAGCTTCGAATATCTATCCTTGGTCATTCTAGCAAAAGCCCAGCAAGGCGTGCGGATGAACGGCAATAAACGGCTGCCCGATGGTGCTCAAGACTGCCTACCCCTTCACTAAGCAGCTCAGGCATGCTCGGCAAGTGAAAGTACGCACTATATATCTAGATTCCTCTTAGGTCGTCGGTCGGCAGGGGGCATCTGCGACCAGGCTTGTACCGATATAGCAGATCGCGAACAGCTCTCGACTTGGTATAACAGCAATTGCGGTGGTGACTTCAGGAGCTTCGGAACATGGAAACGGTCGGTCAGAACTGTACTTGTTGTGTCGACTTTCACAGATGTTCCTAAAGTCTCCCACTCAACCATCACGAGCGGGTCCACGTTGTCAACAAGCTTACCGGAAGTCTCTACGGCTGCTGGATCTTCTGAAGCAGACTTGAGCACTTCGACAATTGTAATAAGTGCGAGCTCGACGAGTTCCTCTCAACGCTCAGGTACTGCTTCGGCTGGAGTATTCTCGAGTGATTCAATTCCCGGCTCGACGAATCCACCCAGTCGCCACATCTGCTTCTGTTGCGGACAGCGGCGACACACGTCCACTCATTGAGAACGAGGCGGGCGCCGTTGCGTTTGCTCTCGTGTCTATCCTCTCCGGTCCGATTGGACTTTCAATTCTGAAGATGCACGACGGGGTGGGAGAAAGAGTTGTGGCCGGGGGAGACTGTTTCAAAATGCTCTTTAGTTGAGCTTAATTCGCGAATCTATAAACATAGATCGCGCGATAGCTTTGAACATCAAAACCAGATCCAGCAGATAGACTGCTATCAGTGCCAGAATCATGGCCACACTGACCCAAAGCACTCCATCGCTTTCCAACTCCTGTCCGAGGTAGACTGTGCTGAGGGTCCAGCCTACGTTGGGGAAAATCATGCCTGGCGAAAGTCAGTATCGCCTCATGGAAGCACAGAGCGCGCGGAAGCAACATACTCCAACCAACATTACCAAATGTCATATTGATGTCCCATTTCCCCTCGTCTGGATCTCTTTTGAAGACCCCCAGCACTGTAATGAAGAATGCCAATCCAAACGCCCAAAGCGAGAAAACCCACATGAAGACTCCAGCCCACACTGCAACAATCAACAGGACTTCTGGAGCCGTAGGATGTGTTGCAAAGAACCCATAACCCTGCGGACAAGCTCGAGCACAACTTATCAGAGCGACGATGGTAAACCCTGTCGTGCCGGTCAGGATGAAAAGTCCTGGTCTCAAGTTTACCAAAGGCCAGCCCTTCTCCAGCAGATTTCCAATGGTGAAAGTCAGAAAAATCAGGCAGACGATCCAGCCCAAGCCCTGGAAGCCAACACCTGCCACCAGAATGGGGAGGCGCTGAGCGGGAGGCTGATGTTGTGCAATGGCACCAGCGATTGTCCCTGTGAGCATGGCATTCAGCACACACAAGAACATGGGAGGCTTGAACTCGACGACTTTCACGGGTGTCGTGTGTGCCAGGGACACCATGTGCAGCGTTGTGTTCGTGATTGTGATAGCGGCGTAGAGCCTAATAAAGGAGATTCGATCAGCAGCAGCACTCTGGGGTTTCCCGCTCATTTCTGGGGAATTGGTCATGACGTTTACCAGAAGCACACCCTGATAGTAACAACCATCCATTCCCCCGTATGAGGCACAGCATACCGCTGCATATTAATAATCATAGTGGCGGCACTCAACCAAAAGCTACCAAAGAAATAACATTCCGGAGCGCGTGTAAAACATTCTTTTATCTTCGCCTTATTGCCGGTCCAGCGTAAAATCATAAAAGTGGTAAAGAGTAGATAGAGTAGGATGTTGAAGATGAAGACGATTGCTCCAATGGTCTGCTGTCCCGTGAAGGGTTTGGGACATTCGGATATGACGATTGCTATTCCGCCTGTGGATTGTGTGCATGTGAACCAGGACCAGGAGAATCGTTCTTCGATCCAGGTGCGCACGGGAAGACGGTAGCGATGGCTCTCATGTTGAGGTGGAGTGGAGGATGGGAGGGTATCTCCATTGTGCAGGAGAGAGGAGTGCTTGTCCTTGTCGCAAGACATGGTTGGTGGCGTATGCCTCGACGTCTGTGTTTATGTTGTCGTCGCTATGGTGTCTATGCTATATCGATGCTCCATAACCGACCGCGTGCTGTGCAGCCTGGTCCGTTGACTCGGAGAAGTCTTTGCCGTTGCCAATTTTTTCGGGTAGAAGGCTTGATGAACGGTTCGTTCGTGGGCGTTGAGTGACGATGTGATTTCGGTCATTTGGGAATGAATTATTTAAGCGGGTAAATACTCAGATAGCATACATTAGCATAGCAATTACTCGGATAGCAACGGATTAGCAACATTGGCTAGTATTTCTAAAATAGCAATTTTCCAAGATATAAGTATATATATTAGTATAGTAATTACTTAGATAGTAAACATTAAGTACGCTTGCTTATACGTCTAGTATTTCTGTATCTAGTAGACAACGTATAGGATATAGAAGTTTGCTCTATTATAGTTATAGTTTCCCTCTAATAAGTTATTTAATCCGGGCTAAATTAAACTCGTATCTATCTACCTTATATAGGCTACTTAATAGGAGCTAGTATCGTGCCGACTATTAGAAGGAATGCTATATCAAATACCTACCTCTCGATAAAGTAGGGCTATCGAACATCGAACTACGTAGATATAGAAATAGTATAGTACTATTTAGATAATTACTATACTAATATTTGCTATCTAAGTAATTTCTATGCTAATATATGCTATCTGAGTAAGCCTCTTGCTATCCGAGTAATTGCTATGCTAATGTGTGCTATTTGAGTATTTACCCTATTATTTAAGATTGTTCGGCATGGACATGTGGGGTGCAGGAGGCAGGTGCGATCGACGGCTAAGATCACATTACATACTGTATTGCCTCTTGGCATTTTGCTGACATCGAGTCTCGTTTTATATTTTGCAACGAAGATACGTGAACATGGTTGTCAAGCAACAACACAATATGCCGAGCTTTGTTGAACGCATTGCTTTAGCCCTCAGAACGCAGAGTATGCGAGATCTACGTAATACGCAAATGCGGGCTCGCACCGTCATCCCATCTTCGACTACTTCAGCTCGCGGACTGAACAGTCATATAAGGCTGGTTCGGCTGCTGCCTCCTTTCTGCAGGTAGATTGAGCTTCCGACCTTGATATTGTTTTGACATGCCCATTCCACCTTTGGCGACCTAGGTGACATTTCCGACGGTTTGATCGTCGTCATCTTGCAGGAGTGCTGCACTTGGCCACGGAGCACAGAGCACAGAGCACAGGGAAGCAGCAGCAAGATGTGTTATATCTCACGTTCGCAGCACTTTGCAAGATCTTTTCCCAAGATCGGCAGCAAGGTGAAGACGACACGTCCAGCTGCGTGCACGCGAAGACGACTGGTCCAGTTGCGTGCACGCGAAGCTCCCGAAAGGCCATAGCTTTCTTGTATATTGGTATCACCACCTCTTTCTGCGAGCATGAGGTTCCCGACGACTGTTTCTGCATCTCGCCTGTCCGGGTCATTTTGTTCGTATTGGGCAAGCCAGCTGCGACCGCCATGTCTCAAGCCATATCGATGTCCACCAACTCGTCATTTGGTTCTCGCGGCTCTTGCGCCTCATGGAACTGAATGGCGTCGTCGATGAAGCTCAGAACAGCTCCGACGCTGTCTTCATCTTGAGCGTCGAGTTTCAGGAAGGATACTAGACTGAAGTCGTCGATGAGTTGGCCGACCGCGCGGTTGAGCTTGGCAAATGAGGTGCCAGCCATCATGCTCTTGGGATCTTCTGGGTCGCCGTTATCCACAGCCTCCTTGTACTCGTAAAGCAGACCGCTCTCAGGCGCATCTTGTAGCAGACTCGTGTCAGGATCGACGAAGCGCTTCAGCTCTTTGCGCGCAATCTGTCCCTTGACTTGATCCATTTTGCTGAGGATATTCACATGAGGGAGCTGCATCATGAGCATGGCACTCATTGCGCTTAAAGTGCCGGAAAAGAATTTGGCACGATCGACGATGAAAGAGCTTTCGAGCAGGTATGCGACACACATACTCACGTTCAAGCTTCCGCGCGTCAAGTGCTTGATCAACTGCGGCACTATGGGTACGTGGGTGTACAGCTCGATCTGACCAGGCATGTCGATGATGATCAGAGACTCTTCGCCCACGTCTTCAAGCGGATCGGTGATGAAGTCGAGATTCTCCATGAGAAACTCGAAGCAGTAGATCAGACCACCGTTTGGGCCTAGATGCAGTTCTTCCATGACATCTTCGAGTGTGATCAAGTGCTTGATATCGACGTCGGGCTCGTACATGAAATCTTCTGCGGCGGGATCCAGGTTGACATAGAAGCAGGAACGTCGATTGTTCTTGAGGTGCTGGATGATGGCTGAGCAGAAGGTGGTCTTGCCAGCGCCCGCGGGGCCCATGACAATGGTGCCATATTTGGAGGCCATGGTCACGGTCACGGCGCGGTCACGGCGTGGTTCGGTGGTTGATTTGCGCGGGTCTGGGCAGAGGCAGACGGAAGGGACGCTGACTAAGCATGTGGCATGGTATTTCCGCTCGCGAGGTCCCGTCTTTTCCTTTCCTCTCCACACAACTAAAATCCAGATGATGAGCTGGCCTACGCGGCACATACTTCACCGCGGCTTCGTGCTGCGTTGTGGATGCTGCTGAGATGCTCCGGGCCCAGCATGACCACTACTTGAGGAGCAATTTGAGACGTTCTGATGGACGAAGTTGTGTATGCAGTAACGCATATGAGTGATGACGGGTGCGGTTTACTTGCAAGAGAGGCTGAGGTTGCACGTGAACATACATGATGATGATGATGATGATGATGATGATGATGATGATGATGATGATGATGATGATGATGATGATGATGATGGTGATGATGATGATGATGGTGATGATGATGATGATAATTGATGATGATGATGATGATAATTGATGATGATGAGACTGTGAATGGTGAACAATGTATTGTCCGCTCTCGAATGCACATGCATGCACCGTGCCAAGTGCTTTCCACTCCTGTCAGGCAAAGCTTGTCAGTGAAGTTGTCACTTGCCTCGCCATCATATGCCTGCAGAAGCTTCTTCCTGCCCGCACCTCATACATATTAACTACCGCCCAGCTCACCGACACCTGCACACCACCACACACCACCACGCCGCCCAGGCCCACGCCGGCTTCAGCATGAAAGGCAGGGCAATTCGCAAATGCCGCTTTTCAAAAACTCCCCGGGATTCGCCGTTCGAGCATTCAGCAGTCGCCATCAGCGACGACGACGATGACTTTGACGAGCAAGACATTGACGACTCGATTCATGTTGCTTCCACTCGAAAGCGGAAGAGGTCGCCATCCCCAGCTGCGCCCTCCTGGCTGTCGGACGGCGGCGGCGTAGACTCTCTCTCCGACTCGTCGCTGTCACATGATGATGACATTCCTCGCCCGCCGCCGCCGCCGCCGCCGCCGCCACCGCCTTCGGCATCGGCAGGCACGACTATCCACCTGATCATCAATGTGCCGCCGGGCCACCAAGGTCCATTGACCATCAATCTGCATCCGAACGACTTTGCCCCCCCTGTTCGGAGCGCTCCCACTCCGCTTTCGAAGCCTGACACACTGGCCCAAGCTACATTGGCAACAACGTTATCGAAAACGAGTACATATGCCGGCTTCTTGGATCTTCCCGCCGAGCTGAGGAACGATATCTACCGCACCATCTTCGTCACAACCCGATCAGTAAACTTCGCGCAAGCAGACAACTTCTCGCGCTCTGCTGCGCTGCTGAGAACTTGCCGACAAGTCCATGTACGTCGTGTGATATGCAATATGATCGACGGCTGACACATTCCCACAGGAGGAAGGCCGAAGCATCCTTTATTCCGAAAACACTTTTGCCATTGAGCGCCGCACGCAACGCTACGGATCCTTCTGGGAAAGCGAATGGCGGGAATTGGCATTTTTGAACGTGAGAAAGTTCATCAAGTCACTCGGCTCCACCAACATGGCTTTCATTCGCAAGCTCTCCTTCATGCTGGAAGATGCCGTTCCGTGCCTCAATCCAGCCATGCGCACCAATGAAGACCGCCGCTTCGTTCACGACGACGATCTAATGTCGGTACTTCGACATCTGGGCGACCACTCCCAGCTACAAACACTGGAGCTTCACTTCCATGGACGCCGACGCGTCCATCGTACCGATGACCGATTCCTCGACTACATGAAGCGCATCAAAGCGGATACAGTACGATTCGTGGACTGGCCTCCTGGAAGCAGGTATCCTCGACAGAGCAAACAGGATGAAGGCGTAAAGACGACCCTCCTCCAACACTGCACGAGGAAGCGCAAGAAATTCGACCTTTGACCTCGAGACATGAGTCATCCTCGTGCAGGTGTCAGGTTCGCGGGAGATCGAGATTGGCCTGCTATCAACGGGCGTGCATTCACTTGCATTGTGGGGAGCGTTCATCGGCGCGACGGCAGAATTTGTGGAGGATATTTTATGGACGGGCATGGTTATAGAAGGCATGTTAGCACGAGCGAGTGACGGGTCTTTGCTTTCATGATGGTTCAGCGGAATAATTCGGACGAACCGGCAGTATGGAGTGTCATGTTCAACGAGCGGTCAAGCCAGAAAGGTCTGGCCATGTGAACGAAGCGAATATAGGTCGGCGTTAATTAGATGGCAGGCATAGTATACTTTGTACATAAACGTGTGTATATATAAGCCATGCTATCCCAACCATCACATTTGTCTCACACCGACCAAGAAAATGTCACACTGACTCACCTCTACAACCCTGACGCCTCACTTTTTTTTTGCCCCTACAAAGCATCTTCCTGACAACGCCCGTGATATTATGTCTCGCATATACTGATCAACCAGGAGACCCATAATCACGCCGTGCATGGAACCTATTACCTAGCTCCTGTATATCAACGGTCAGATATAGGTGAAGGGCAAGGCAAGATCCGGAGTTCGCTCCACTGGATTGCACCAAGCGCTAGAAACGCAAGCAAGTCGCGGCAGTATGTACGCACACCTGTATAATCGCCTCAAGTCCAAGTCCACTGCCTGCTGAAAAAAAAAAGTAAAATGCACATTCCTCTTACTTATTTACACTGTCGCATTCGCTCGTTCCATCATATCTCATCAAAAGAATGCTCCCAAGTCCCCATTCCTGTCTTGCAATGTCTGTTTTCACTGCTTTTTACTACCAGTAGCACTGCTATTCTCCCTGACCTTCCTGACCACACCCTCAGCATTCGGCGTTCCACTCCGAGTCAATCTAGGACGATTCTGCAGTTCCTTGATCTGCTGCTCTACAGCCTGTAGTTGTGCAGCCATCTGTGCTTGAGCCTGGGGCTTCTTCGCCATTTCTTCAGGAGTCAGGTGGATCTCAGTGTTTCGCTGAGCAGATTTGGGTCTCTCGGGCGGAGAAATCTTTGGTGCGAGGCTGTTCTCGTGACTACCACTCTCTTCCTGAGTAACGACGTTGTTGACGAGTTGATTGGCTTCTTGTTGCAGGTTCGGCATCGCTTTGGCGGGCTGGTGCAGGTATGATTCGAGCATTTGCTTCAGAGTATCGGCGCGCACAGGTTTGGCGAGGTAGTTGTTCATGCCTGCCTCGAGACATTTCTCGCGATCACCGCGGATGGCGGATGCAGTCATGGCTATGACGAGGATGTCACGGACTCGTGGGTCGGGATGTTTTCGAATCTCGCGTGTCGCGTTGTAGCCATCGAGCACGGGCATCTGCACATCCATCAGGACGAGATGGAAAGGATGGCCATCTTCACTCGCACGGGCAAGCGCATCTACTGCCTGCTGTCCGTCGCCATAAGCTTCGCAATTGAAGCCAAGCTTCTTGACAAAATTGATGGCAATCTTCTGGTTGATCGGATTGTCTTCAGCAATGCACACCTTTAGCTGATCGCGAGGTATGCCCTGCAAGCTCATGATAGCTCGACCTCCAGGTCCGTCATCCTCAGCGGGTGGCGTGAATATGGCCATGGGATCTGCTTCTCTTCCGTGTGGAGTCGTGCCGTTGGTCTCCGAGTCCGATGATTTGACCTTCTTGAATGGCAGACTGAACGATACTGTTGTACCAACACCTGGCTCACTCTCAAGCCAGATCTGTCCATGCATGACGTTCTCGAGGATCGCCTTACAAATTGACAGGCCGAGACCAGTTCCGCCATAGCTTCGAGCCGTGCTAGAGTCTGCCTGCGAGAATGGCAAGAAGAGCTTTTTCTGCTGTTCTTGCGAGATGCCGATTCCGGTATCAGTAACGGAGACCGTCACTTTGATACCATCGGCATCTTCCCAGTCCACCTTCGCCTTGACTGTGACGCTGCCTTTGGCAGTGAACTTGTATGCGTTCGACATGAGGTTCATCAAAATCTGGTGCAGCCGAACTGGGTCGCCCATGACTACAAGATTCTTGTCGAGCCCGTCGAGGTCCTGTATCGTCTTCAAGTTGCGCTCAATATTTGTGTACGAAAGTGCTCTGACGACCTCGCTGATCGTCTCGGTGAGAGAAAGCGGTACGCTGAAGACCTCTGTATTACCCGTCAGCTCAACCCTGCTATCGCAACGGTAGTACTTACGCATCTTGCCAGCCTCCAGCTTCGAGAAGTCCAGTATATCGTTGATGACACTAAGCAACGTATCGGCGCACACTCTAATGCTGTCGGCATGTTCCTCCTGCTCCTTGTTCAGTGGCGTCGCCTTCAGCATCTCGCTCATGCCGATCACACCATTCAGCGGCGTTCTCAACTCGTGAGACACATTGGCAAGGAACATGCTCTTAGCTTTGGCAGCTTCGTCCTTGAGGCGAACCATTTCCATCGCTTTCGCTTCGGCAGCTTTGGCTTTCTTTTCGGCCTCTTTTGCCTGTGCGAGTGCCTGCTTCTGCACTTCAAGCATCGATGTGTTGCTCGCTTGTACCTTCTCTGAACGCTTGAACAGCAAGGCATTGGCAATGGAAATTGCGATCTGGTTGACGAGCAGCTTGAGCAGCGTTACGGTGCGCTCCGTAAACGTGTTCGGCGGTGCTTGACAGTACAGGCTACCGAGAAGGACGTTGTCGCCGTGCAGGATCGGTATGGAGATCATTGATGCCCCCTCGGGGAATTTCTCCAGCCACGATTCGGGCACATTTGAGAAACGCTCGTCCTCTAGTACTTGACGAAGGAAGACTTGTTCCTTGAAGCGCAGAACGTATTTGGTCACCTGTTTCGCCACCATGTCGTCGACTTCTTCCAAGGGTATTCCTTGCTCGGGCGCCTCGATTCCTTCAGGTGTGCCCACCGAGGCGACGCACCACGTGCCGTCATCGCTCTCGACTACGAGCCCTACCAGTTCTGCCCCGGTAGAGTCAACAATGATGGTCGTCAGCTTCTTCAAAAGTCGATCGACGTCCAATTCTGATGATAGCAGTTGAGAGCTCTCCAAAATGCCAGCCAAATCGATCATATCTAATCCGACCGCGGAAGAAAGCGCCGCTGGGGGTTCTCGAACATTTGCGCTTGCTGCCGTCTGCGGATCCAGCCACTCCGCTGTCCTATCAGTTGAGGTTTGGTGTAACGCTTGATGGCTAGCAATCTTCTCCAGCTTGTAGGCATAGGGAGGACCGCTGGCTTGGTCCATCGTGGTCTGAGTCCCGGCATCCACTGTGGAAAGGCTTCGAGTGCCATAGAGCAAGAATTCATACTTCTCGCTTACATGCTCTGCCTTGCCGAACGCTCCGACCCTTCGATAGGCTGAAATGGCATCGAGAAGTATACCTCTGGCAGGACGAGCAGCGCCTCTTCTCGCAAGCCAATCGGCGTATAGCTCGAGGCTCAAGCCTTCGTCGAGTCCATTGCCGGTCAATACGCACTGATTGATGGCATCTTCGAAGGATTTGAGGACCCTTCCATACTCCTGCTGCACGTCCGCGACCTCCCCGTCAAGGAGGTTAATGTATGTCAGGTAGCTGGTAGCAGCGCTGACACTGCCGACGACTTCGCACGCCGTCCTGCATTCAACCACTTTCTCAAGAAGAGCATCTCGATCTTCTCTATCGGGCTCTTCCCTCAGAATGGCGAGGATGGCCATGGCGTAGTAGAATAGATTGGCGTAGCGATGAGGCATGCACAGCAGTCCTTCGGTCATTGGCAGCAACCTTTCGCCAAATTCCATCGCTTCTTTGTAGTGGCCGAATTTGTAGAGTGCCATCAGCTTGCAGACTAGGTAAAGACTGAGTGGCCGCTCGGGACTGGATGCGCTGTTCTTGACGAACTGTATGTAGTCGTCGCTGTTGTGGCTTGGATCGCTTAATATGTCATGCGCCGACTTGTAGTTGGTTTTGCCTTCCAATGCTCGAATCAGTTGGCGCGTGCCCATGAGCACCACGCCACCTCGGAGATTCTCCTGCCATTCTGGAAATTCGTCGCTTACGGAAGCAATGAAAGCCTCCGTCTCGGCCAAGTTCTCAGCTGACCATAGCTTGTAAGCAGCCATGATGCCAACATCAAGAAGGTGAAGAATCTTGTCGCCAGCTGCGGATGCCGCCTCCAAACCCTTATTGAGAGCATTGAAGTTGTCCCGCATCTCGTGGCGAATATGGCCAAGAAAAAGCGCGTGTAGGGTGAGTCCTCTTCCGACTGTGTATAGCTCTTGGTCGAAGAAGTCCAAAATCCGCAGTGCTGTGTCCCCGAACTCCATAGCCAGCTGGACCATGTTAAATCGCCAAATCGTGAGCGCCGCGATATTTACATAGCCTAGCCCAGCCTGAGGGTAGAGTCCTCGCTCGAGGTGCAATGCCAGAATTGCCAATGTGGACCGATAGAAGAGCAGATGATCAGTCCAGTATGCCGAGGACTGGAGCTCTGTCAGGAGAGCTCCGAGTGTGCTCAACGTTCGATCAACGCTTCCCTTATTGGTATGCTCGAATTCAGGAGGATTGGCCTGTAGCAGGGGAATCATACGTTGAAACTCTTCGTCGCACTGCTCCCAGGTCATATCTGTGATGGGCAAGCCAAGCTGCGATAGCGCCTTCCTAAGGCAATTGTATGCAGTATCGCTGTCTCCTCTTTGCACATGCATACGTGACAATATAATAGCCGCAGGCGCTTGGTCCTCCTTGCTTCGAGTGTTTTGGGACACATCGTTCAAAAGTCGCTCCGCTTCGTCGTACTGACCGTTATACCAGAACGCTTCCGCAGCACGCGTCTTCAGTGTTAACACTTCGGCATAGTTTGCATCGCCTGTAGGATCGTTCCAATGGTTCGGAGGAAGTAAGTCCAGGCAATGCTTGAAGTAGAAGAGACCGGATCTGCGTGCACCCGATTCTCGCGCTGTCTCGGCCGCTTGGTAGAGAAGATCTCTGAATGGAAACTTATTCTTTTCTCGACTTTTGATGCAGGCAATACCTTTACATATGTGCCTCGCCTGTTCGAACAGAATGTTGTTTGATTGTGTAATTGGGTCATACGGCTCATGCTTCATCATGGAGCAGGCAACAACGTAGTGCATCTCTTCTCGCACAAAGTCCTCGCATAGTGAATCTGCCGCTGCAATGTATCTGTCGTGGCTGAATTTGAAGAGATCCTCATCACTGGTCGGCATTACGACGAAAGACGATAGCGCAATTTGCAGACCAGAAACGGCGTCCTTGCTTTCAGGTGGGATAAGTGGCTGGGGCACTAATCGCGAGCAAGCACAGCTCATTGCCCTCTTGATCGTCTCGAATCTGAAATTGTTGCCGATGATAGCGGCCCAGGCAAGCATTGTCTGAGCATCAATGGGCAATTCCTTCATACGCCGTAGGATGAAATCGTTGGTGGAGAAGCGGCTGCCATCCGGGTTGGAAAATTCCTCAAACAGCTTGTCGATGCTGTATTCCCACTGGCTACACTTCCAGCAATAGTAAATGCACTTTCTTCGATAAGCAGAGTCCAGCATCTCGCGAATGAAGAATGGGTTGCCCTGTGTCTTCTCCTGAATGATTCCTACTAGAGGCGTACAGTAGTCTTCGGGACGGTGCAAAGTATCGGCGACGTACTTCGTAGTGTCCTCGTCTGTGAAAGCTCCAACTTCGACCCTCGTCGACCGTTCGATCAGGCGTTTCATCGCTGGGGCAAGCATATCTTCTCCACGATACGTGACGATGAGCACGATCGGAATGTGCGCTTTGCAGATGACTTGTATCAGCTCCAAGCTCTCAGGATCTGCAAATTGAAGATCGTCAAGGCAGAAGCAAACAAACTTCTGGACCGCTAGCAATCGGAGCACGTCCAGGAAGATATGCATGAAGCGTGAAGATTTGTTCGATCCACCAGAGCGAAGCCACTCTTGTGTGCTGGCGGCATTGCACATTTTTCGTTCAGGCATGGCACCGATCGATCCAATCGATCCATTCTGATTCTCTGCAGCCTTGTTGGACATCTTTCCATTGACAGTTGGCGCCAGAAGCCAAAGAGGTAATTCTAAGTAGGCATGCAGAATCCCCCAAAATGGCTTGACAAAAGCTCGAATGTTTTCGTGGAAGGGCGTGTTGACATCATTCTCAGAGAAAATCTGTCGAAATAGCGACGACATGACTCTGATTACTGGGTCGAACGGCGTGCTCCTGATCTGATCGAACTTGGCGCTCGTGAAGTAGCCATGTTTTCGTGCTTGCGTTTGGATGCTCCTGATCAAGACCGACTTGCCAAAGCCAGCAGCTCCGCAAACTCCGATGAGCTCGGTCCTGCCTTTTTTCTTGAGCTTTTGTGCTGTGCGCAGGAGAGAGCTAGGCTCGCTGTTGTTGATGCTGTTCATGTGCACGCTTGATAGTGTCCTGTGCAGACTGTCAGCATTGTTGGGCGATGCTCTACCGTCAATCGAAATATCATGTTCCGCCCTGTCTGCGACAGTATCACCATTGACAGATGTGGCCGTAGACGCCACACTTCCAGATCGATCAGTGTTACGTTCCTGTCGGTCTTGTGCTACTTTTCTGCTGTGTTGAGATTGAGGTTCGTATGGCGCCAATTCAGGTATCGACATGAGCCGCTGATCATCACGACTGCGCTCGCGGTCGGTTGACGATGTACTGTCGCTCAGGATATCTTCAAGAGGGAGCGTGACCTCTCCAGACATGATCGAGGAGTTGGAGCTAAGGCTGTACAGGCCCTTTCGGCTGATGGGCGCAGCCCTTGCGGACCGCTGTGCAGCTCGTTCGATCACACTGATGATGGCTTCCCTCTGCGTTTCTCGGCCGACGAGATGGGTGGGAAGTACAAAGAAGCATGAAACATCCTTGGTAGCGATTTTGAAAGAGTTGAGAGCCTGCTGGTCGCCTTCGATGAGTATCTTCTTCAGCTGCTGTAAGTCGTACTTGATGCCGGATGTCGAGTTGTAGCGATCATCCATGTTGCGCGCAGTCATCTTTTGTATCACTTTGTTCAGCGCATCTGGTACATCGGATCTGAGGGAAGAGGGCGGAGGTATTCTCTTGGAGAGGATGTTTTGCATGATGTCGAGAGGTGTCTTTCCTTCGAATGGCGCCTGACCGGTCAGCATGGTCCACAAGAGTATGCCCAGTGAATAGACATCAGTCCTCGCGTCAGGCTCAGCCGGCAGGCGGCCTGTTTGCTCAGGCGCAATGAACTGCAATCGATGCTCCACGCCACGCTGTGACATCAACGTGGACCAGTTGGCAGAGGTCAGGCCGTGTTCGAAGCTCCGTGAGCCTGAGCCGAAGCTGATCATGCGCACAATACCAGTCTCCTTGTTGAAGTGGAAAGCGTCGCCCCGGAGCTCGCCATGAACCAGTTCGTTGCCATGATGAAGGATTTCCAGGCACTCGCTGGCTCCTATGCCAAAGTCCAGGAAAGTCAACAGGGCGACTTGCTCATGTCTCTGCTCTTGAGGGCTGTCTGGGGTTCCGGCATAGAAGTTTGGCCCAAACTCGACCACTTCCCGCAGATAGTTGCGTCCCGGAGCTTCCACTACCGAACAGCATAGCGGTGGCTCGCCTGGATGTCTCGCGGGGAGTCGGAAGAAGTCCAGTGGTCTCACAAAGTGTTTCCTCTCGGCTGCAGATTCGGAGGACTGCTGGAACAAAGCCTGACACAGCTTAAACTCGCGCTCCAAGCGGAGGATCTGCTTGCCGACGCGACCAATGACCCATACCTCCTTTTCTTCCTGTCCGTCGATAGGTGCAGCGTCGTAGTCGGACCGCGTTCGAATGGAGGATGGTCGAGAGGAGCCCGAAAGGGACGAGGCACTCGTCTTGCGATCGCCGGTATGGGCGGCCTTGCGCTTGCCAAAGAAGTGCCAGTTATCGTAACTGGAGTGGAAGGGAGGGATGCGGTCGTTGAACTCGTATCCCGGCACGTCCTCCTTCAGCCTCTCGAACATGCGACGAAAGGGCGCGACTCCCTCCTCGCCGTCCTGCTCTTTGCCGAGCTCCATAGCAGCTGCCCTCTAGCTTCCACAATCCACCTCTGCCGCGCTCATGCTTGTTTGTGCCGGTCCAGGAGTCTATTGCGTCTCCATGCCGAGCCGAGGTTGGAGGATGCCGATGCGGATGGGCAAGCCTAAAAGCTGCGCGGAGATGCGGTGGCAGTGAGGTGAAGCTGCGCGGACGGGCGGTGGAGGTCGGCGTTGTAGGAAGCATGTACTGTAATCATCAACAATAGTCCGAATCGAAACGGCGCGTTAAGGATTAAGCTTCAACTACCGACGTTTGTAAGCGCGGCATCAGCTCCCAGCTTCTGCTTGCTTTTAGCGCGCCGCGCCCTCGCTTACCCGCGCTCGCGTTGCGGGAGCGCGGGTAGCAGGTCGCGGCGTGTGACCTAAGATTTGATTGACTGCTATTCAAATGTCTCATTCTAGCCACTGCAAGGGCACCTGCCTAGCAGTATGCTATGGTGGTATGGTATGGTACTGCTGGTTCGTGCAGCGTGAGAGCTACACCACCATTTCCCACTCAGCTTGCGCCCAGCCACTTCAGAAACAGGAAAGCAACGTCCCTGTTCGCTTCAGTCGCACTCGTTTCAAATCACAGCGACCAGACTCCATGACGCGGTCCAAGGCGGACAGAGGCAGCTCGAGCACTTCATAGCGCGCGCGCGGGCATGGACCCGGAGAGGGACCCCGAGTCACCACGCCATGACAGTGGTGAGGAAGTTAGCGAGCATGAGCATGTTGTGCAGGAGGTGAAAAAGCCGCGTCAACTGCCTGCCGACCTTCCCACTTCTCTGGACGATCGAAGGCATCAGCGCGACGAGTATGTGGGCCAAGAGACTGAATACTACGACGCATGGCAGGGTAGGTACAATTTGGAGGCAGACTTAGTTCCATACTGCCGAATCGCGCGCTGATATGCTTCAGGTCAATCACAATTCCTGAGCGCACCTACAATAGCAAGACCTCTCAATTTCAACCTATCACTAAACGAACCCGACGACGATTTCGATCGAGACTTTGGCAACGATGACGCACGAGTCGCGCACATGCTGGCTGCTTCGGCACAAAGTCCAGGAAATATAGCAGAGACGGAGGAGGACGAAGTGTTGGCGAACGAGAAGCTGTCACGCGACCAAAAAGCAAAAGCTCTGCAGGACTTTCTCTTTCTCGCAGCAAGCAATGGCGATGTGGAGCGAGTCAGGCGATTGGTACGAGGTGAAGCATCAGAGCTGCTGGACGTTGACGCGGCCGATGCGGAAGGCACGCCACCTCTAATTTATGCAGCCTGCTTTGGTCACAAGGAGGTCGTCGTGTCACTGCTCAATGCAGGCGCAGGCGTTGACAATCAGGACAAGAATCAATGGACTGCTCTGATGTGGGCCATCACAAATAGCCACCAGGATATCGCGAAGCTCTTGTTGGATCATGGGGCTTCAACGGAGGTGAAATCTTCGAGTGGTAGGACCGCTCTTGACTTTGTCCCGCCGGGGACTGTGATGTCAGAATTTATGAAGCACAATGGCTACAGCATTGGTGAGTGACCTCCGCATCTTAATGAGCACCATGGGACCAGCATCGTAAATACAACGACCGTGTCCGAGAAAATGGTCGGACGGATGGTCGCATGTCGACAATGGCTAACTCTGCTCCTCGTGCAGGCAATGCTGGGGTCACAGACGACTTCTACAGTGCCGGCTTCTCCCAAGACCGATTCGAAGAGGAATTGGCAGAGAGCGAACAGCGAAGACGCATGATGATGGAGAGCGCTATCAATTTGGAAGTGGATCTTGGCAACCTGGGCTTGGACGAGGCGCCGGACTCCCCAGATGACTTTGAGGACGCCCAGGAATTCATCTGGGACCGATGTTTGAACGACCAAATGTTCGTCTTCATGGAAAGCGACATCGAGCGAATACAGGACTTTCTGATCACGCAAATGACGCCGCAACGATCAGCTTCTCAGAAACCAGTCCCCGCGAATATCGTCTTTCTAGGCGCTCGATATGCGCATTATCACTCTAGTCCCGAACTGCTCACGGACTGGCTTGAATCCGCTCAAGACAAGATATATGCTGTCGTGGATCGAAATCAGTGGGACATGACTATTTTGGCATTCTGGCTATCGAACGCGACGTTGCTTTTGTACTACCTGAAGAAAGATACTGGTTTGACTGAAGTGACGACACAATTCCAAGCCCAGATGGCAGAACTTGTCCATGAAATTTACATCCTCATCATCCGAGACGCAGAGCGACGAATGGGTAAGTACGGCGTGACCATCTTCGCTGGGCATACTGTCGACTCCGTGTCGCGACCGTTGGCCAGCACTCACGTTTGATCTAAAATCCTTGTTTGAAAGCGCGGAGTTGGCGTGATCGGAATTTTTGCTGATCAATTTCACAGATAAAGTCCTGGACTCCGCTATGCTCGATCACGAGACCATCCCTGGTTTCGAGGACGTCTCATTTCAGCACGAGTGGAATTTCCTCAAGAAGAAAACCACCGTCAAACCAGAGCCTATGGAGAAGCGATTCGGGCCTCCATCGCCCAAACGAAAAGCACAGATCTCGCCGCGGAACATCACATCTCTGCTCGCATCAACGCTCTTCGTACTAGATCTCTACGACGTTCACTCAGTCATCGTCTCGCAGATATTATCACAGCTGTACTACTGGCTGGGCGCTGAGATCTTCAATCGGATCATGTCCAATAAGAGATATTTGGCACGCACCAAAGCTATGCAGATCCGGATGAACATATCGATGCTGGAAGACTGGGCACGCACGAACAACAAGCAGCCAGAGCATCATGAGAACGATCACACCACTTCAGGCGGCGAGTCGACAATCGATGCCGCACGACGACATTTGGCGCCTGTTGTGCAGCTTCTACAATGGCTGCAGTGTTTCTCGTCAATCGGCGAAGATCGTGAAGCAATGGAAACGACATTACAGCAGCTGCCCTCGCTTTCCTCCATGCAGCTGTTACATTCGGTGAAGCACTATCGTTGCGAAGTTGGCGAGAAAGGCTTGAACAGACCGACTTTGCGATTTATACAAGAGATCAAGAGCAGACCGAAAACACAACCTCAATCTGGCAGCAACAAAGACCTGCCTTCAACGCCGACTGCGCCTGGAGCTCAGAACCCTAACGGCAAATTTACGCCGGTGCCACCCGGTACTCCTTCTCTTGATGAAGACGACCAACCAGAGAGTAATCTCATGAACCCGGCATTACTACTACCATTCCACCTTCCAACGTCGACAGACATGCTTGTGAGCTACGGATCGGGGATCGGAGGCATGAACAAGACGCAAGAACGGAAATACATTCCTACGGTCCCGCCGGATTTCTTCGACAAGTTGGATCCTGGCAGAACAAGGCATAGTGTCTACGCCGATGCTAGTCTAGATGACAGCTCTTGATGGAAGCGATTGCTCAATTCACCTCATTCTCGCATGCATTTGCCCATCGACTCGACGACTGCGTTCGTGAAATGTGGTCAGCAACGGTAGCCTTGCTATCACATCCGGACTACCGATCAGCTCGACTCTGTCTTTCGACTACAACTAAGTCTGCCATAACGTGCTTCAAGAATGCCGCGTCACGAAACTCTCCCGGGCTACTTGGCATTACTTTACTCGATCATATCGAGTAGCTTAGCCTCATTGTAGGCTTGGCGTCACCATGATTGGACAGCTTGACACGACACGAGACCCTATCGCAGCCGGCCGACATCGCCTTCAAAGGCCGAATGAAACTACTGCTATCGATAAGCTTGATGTATTGTAGTACATCCACCACAGCAAGAACATTCCTCCATCTGCTTTGTCCGCGTTGCTCACTTCCAGAATTGCAGAGTCTGTCAAGATGGAAGCTCAAGTCTTCACCCCAGATGCCGCTCAAGATGCACTCAATGCCGCAATCAAGGCTATTCCAGCCGAAGAAATCGATGCAACGTTCAAATCCAGCAGCATTGGTACTTCACAGTCGTATTCTAAGCCCCTAGATCCCTCAGTACTGACTCCACAGACCTCATAAGCAAAGCCCTCGGCTCCAAAATCCTTTCCTTCTCCGACGAATGGTTCGCCGCAGCCGACAACCTCACCACACCCACCCCACCAATGCGCAAACCAGGCGTCTTCACCTACGCCGGAGCATGGTACGACGGCTGGGAAACCCGCCGTCATAACACGGAAGATTTCGATTGGGTAGTAATAAAACTCGGTGTCGCAAGTGGAAGAGTCAGAGGTGTGGAAATCGACACAGCATTCTTCGACGGAAACCACGCTCCAGAAATAGCAGTGCAAGGGACCTTTAGCACGGGCGAAGATGCCGAAGTCGCGAGTAAAGAATACACAAGATGGGAGACAGTCCTAGATAACCAACCCTGCGGTCCAAATCGCAGACAAGCCTGGCAACTCCCCAGCATCACAGAATCCGCCTACACCCACGTCCGTCTCCTTATGTACCCCGACGGCGGCATCGCACGTTTCCGTCTCTTCGGAGACGTAGTCCCCGTACTTCCACAAGACATCAACACAATCTTCGATCTCGCAGCCACAGTCAACGGCGGCGTAGCAGTTTCCTGTTCCGACCAACACTTCGGTACCAAAGACAATCTCCTTTTACCAGGAAGAGGTGTAGATATGGGTGATGGATGGGAAACGAAGAGATCCAGAGGAGAACATATTGATTGGACGATTATAAAGCTAGGGACAGTGGGGAGTATTGAGAAGGTTGTTGTTGATACCGCGCATTTCAGAGGGAATTTTCCACAGAAGGTGCAGGTGTTTGCTGCGGAGGGCACAGAGGTGCCAGGGCATGAGGATGGGAGGTGGGTTGAGGTTTTGGCTCCGACTAAGACGGGACCGGATCGGGAACATGAGTTTGTGAAGGGACAGGAGTTGAAGAGCGCTGAGGGGAGGAGGTATGGTTTTGTGAAATTGGTCATTATTCCTGATGGTGGGGTAAAGAGGATTAGGGTGTTTGGGAAGAGGGCATAGGGGCTGCGCGTCTAAGCGAGGCAGATTACATGTCGTTCGAACCTCGAGGCTTCATGTCACATTCGAAAACATTACAGGCCGACTTCGTGGACTTCGGTGGCATTGTCGTACGAACTCTCGTCATTCATCCTGATACCACCTCCACCACTAATCTACAATATATACACAAACTCCGGATTCTCCCTATCAGTCAGATCCAAAAATTCCTGATTCTCCAACTTCTGATACCCCGGCTCAGCCCTGATTCCCGCCTTCCTCCTATTCTCCCTCTTACACCAAAGCCAAATAAGCAACATAATGCCCAAGCTCACACCATAACAACAAAGAATCACAATCTCGGCCGGAACATATCTCGGAGCATCTTTCGGCCTAAAAGTCTGAGGTCCAATGATATTCCCAACACAATATGCAATCAGATACATGGCCGCGACTGTGGTCTTTTTCGTGTAGCCTGCTACGTTGGTGGAGATTAGGGACAAGAAAGCGACGAAGGGAGTTGCGGTTGCTTGGGTGAGGTAGTAGCCTGCTAAGCGGCCGGTGTTGTTTTCGATGGGGAGACCGATGATTAGGGCCATGCCCAGGATTCCCAAAAGGAGGCCGGAGCTGGAAATTAGGATTCTGTTGTGGAGTTTGTCGCCGAAGTAGCCGCAGAAGATGAGGGTGGCGACTTCGACGGCGCCGCCGGGGGTGCCGTAGAGGAGGGATTGTTGGCGTGTGTAGCCGAAGGAGGTTATGAGTTGGGAGAAGAAGTTTGTGATGCCGCCTGGTGAGAGGAACGATGTTAGTGGAAGAGTGTGGCTTTGGGAAAGAGTAGGAATTTACCATTTGGTATGTCAGCGATCAGGGCATACGCTGTGAAGCCCCAGACCATTGGATCTGTCAGAGCTTCGTAGAGCTGGTACAATTTGAAATGCTTGTTTCCGACACCTTGCTGATTGATTCGAATTCTTTCCAGAGCCAGAATCCGATCCTCCTTGTTCAGCCATCGAGCGTTGAGCTGATTGTCAGGAACGCAGAAGAGGAAGACGACGCCCACAGCAGATGTGACCAGACCGGTAGCAAGGAACAGGATCTGCCAGCCAGATAACGCTGCAGGGTGTACTTCGATGCCCTTCGCGATGCCGTACGCCACTACGCCGCCCACTACTTGTGCGACGCCGTTGAACGAGAACCAAAGTCCCGTCCGCATGCCTTGCTCTGCTTTCGTGTACCATTGCGAGGTAATCAACGCGAATCCTGGAGTGACCGCACTCTCGGTTAAACCTAAGAAGAAGCGAATAGCAACTGCTCCAGCAAAGTTCTTGACAGCAGCAAAGCATGCCAGGATGATTCCCCAAATGATAATACATCCAGCACTGTACTTTCCAAGCGGCAGTCGTTGCAGCAGACGATTCGTAGGGTATCCGAAAGCCAGATATCCAAAGTAAAACATGGATCCCAGCCATTGATAATTATCACCCACAAGACCAATATCCGTTTTGAGACCCATGATCGATGCATAAGACAGCGTCGTCTTGTCAAGGAATTGAAGGCCGTAGATGATACACATGATCTGTGCCACGCCACATATGAGCTCTCCTCCCGCTCGAGTCTGCAGTAGATAGCTTTGCAGTACGTACCGGCATCAAATTTACATCAATCTTCCTCAACAACCTCTTATTCGTAGCCTCATCAATCTCAATGACTTGTCCGGAAAGACTGGCGAAGGCCTTGAGAGCCTCATCGGCATCGTGAGAATGTTTCAGGACATTTTCCGGGACACTGCCAGATGTTATGGCGTCTGCAAGGGGTGCTGGTAGCTTCTTTTCCAGTTCTGGATGTACGTTGTAGGTGCCGCCATTGCCTTTGTCAGTTTCGGAGCTCATGGTCGCAGACGGAAATACACAAGTACGATGAAGAGCGTAGTCCGAAAAAAAAACCAAATAGTACAGATCAAGTACACAAAACCTACGTAGCCTGTGCTATCGACTATCTCGTCCCCCTAGGGCCGTGATAGCATTGCCGATGTCCCGGTCAATGCGTGGCAGAGGAACATTTCCGGCACGAATGCGAATGGCAGGCTGGCGGTGTGTGTGTGCGTGGCGTTGCATCTTCGGATCTTCACGATAGGCGAAGCTATACAGATGCTTGCCATGGTAGCCGTGCCTGAGCCTCATTATTATCTTTGACTCGACATGTGTATTCCTGCCTGCCGGTATAAGCTCTGGGTGACATAGTCTCAGGGGACACTCAGACCACCTCCGAAGCGCGCCAATGGGAGCATCTAGTAGGCCTAGTAGATATAACTTAGCTTTAGGCGTGTCTTATGTTATTATACAATCTAGCTTCCGGAACGGCTAGATAGCTACTAGATCCCTAAATAATATTATAATAGTACTATATTATCTAAAAAAGATATTTTATATAATCCTATTCTATTTAATATCTATTATAATCTCTAAATAAAATATTAATAAGTTATATAAATATATAGCATTTAGGAGATCTAAAAGCAATCTAGTTATAATATATCGATTTATAAAATTTTTTAAGACTATAAATAGTTTATCTATCTAAACTAATTTAGATACTACTAGATATATTAGAAAGCTATAGAAATTATCTATAAACTAATACTTTTCTTTTTTTCTAAATACTATTATAGAAGTTAAAGATATATACTATAGTTATATTATTATAGATTAAGATTCTTTTAAATCCTAATACTAGTAACTAGATCTACTTCTATTCTAGAGAGCCTAGATACTATAGCTACGAATTATTAGTCTTAACTCTTAGGTAACTAGATCTTATAAACGCTAACCTATTAAACGACTAGTATACTATCGAGAGGAAAGAATCTTTATAGTATATCTATAATAGGAATACTATCCTAAACCCTTTAAATACTCTATTATAGTTATCCTAAAGAAACTATAGAAGCTAGACTATACTAAGCTAGGAGTATATAGACCTATAGTACTACTAAATACCTTAGTAAAGGTCCTAGAGGCTATTATTGCAAGGAGGATAAGTAAAGAGGCTAAAGAAAGAGACCTCCTTCCTTAATCCTAGATAGGAGTAAGACTAGGAAGATCTACTATATTAGTCCTAGAGCTAATAATAGAATAGGTCTAGATAGTATAGAGAATAGACCTAACAATAGTAGCTTTAATACTTTATCTAGATATATTAAGGGGATTTAATAATATAGTATACTAACGACTAATATATAACATTAGGATAAAAGTATATCTATAATATATTATATAGTATATCTAATTATTCCTCTAGGATAGGACTATATGCCTTAAACTTAGGGAGTATATAGACTAGACAAGATCCTAGATAACGGATATACTATAAGGATTAATCCTATTACTAATCCTAATCCTTTTCTTTATATCTATACTCCTTCCTAATCTAGAAGGTAAGGGAACTATAGTAATAGGCTTTATAGATAACTCTAATATCCTTATATATAGGAAAATTATAGAAGGGAACTATAGAAAGCTTAAGATAGTATATAATAAAAATATACAATAGGTAGCTAAATATAGGGCTATCTTTATACTATAGAAATACTAGTTAATCTATTTTACTAGAAGTAGAATAAGATATAACCTATAGACTATAGTTAATATACTAGGATTTAAAGATAGGCTAGCTCTATTCCTTAGACTCCTAAGAGTTTAGATAGATTCGAAGCTAGAATAGGGCCTATATATTAGGAAAGTAGTAGAGAAAGGTATATCTTAGATACTATTACTTTAAAGGCTATATAAATCTATATAGGAAGTATTATTCTAGAAGGCAAAATATCTATATATAGCTATAGTAAGGCCTATAATAATATATAGGGTAAAAGTCTAGATAATACTAGAAGGACTATCTAAATATAGAAAAGGAGCTACTTTAAGACTAGAGAAAATCTAGAACTAGATACTAAGGCAAATTATAGAAGTATATAAGAGTATAATAGAAGGGATTCTCTAAAGAGAAATATAAATCCTCTCCTCTCCCTATATATATAAGAGATAGTAAGGTAATAGTTAGCTAAGATAGATAGTAAACCTACTATTAACTATATTTAGGAGAGATATAGGAAGGTTTAAATAGAATATAGGAGGAAGAGGAATATAGCCTAGATATAAGATCTAAAGATAAGATAGGGATAAATAGTAGTAGTAAATTCTTGCATTACTATACTATTCTAACTACTAGACAAGTAGCTATCTCTATCTATTCTTAAAGGTAAAAGCCCTCTACCTATAGCCTCCGGCATAAAACCCTTTATCTCCTTCCTACTTTGTAGGATTCTATCCCTACCTTTAGTATCTGTTTAGGCTATAGGATATAGATAGGATCTCTATAGCTCCTTCCTCTTACTAAGCTCCTATTTCTACTTCCTACCTTCCTCCTCCTCCTTTTCTAGTTCTTCCTTTATAAGTAAGAACTATTCTAGGAGGCCCTCCTTAATTATCTACCTAGTTACTTCCTTTAGGCCTCTCTTAGTCTAGGTAAGCTCCTACTATAATAATCCTATCCTTTAGATAAGTTAGTTTCTTATCCTTTGTCTCTTTAGGTAGAAGAGTATAATATGCTTAGATATCTAGGCCCTATATCTATATATATACTCTAGTATCTTGCCTAGGACCCTCCTCCTTATTAAGTATGCATTTAGGCTAATGTGTTTGGTTCTAATTAGTATTGCTATTATGCTTTGCTTCCTTAACTATCCTTAGTATATTTCCCTACCTTTTAGCCCTTCCTACTAGGCTATAGGGAGTTATTAGCCCTATTAGGATACCTGCCTTTTCCTAACCTAGCTTTCCTATTATGTATTCTATTTTTAGTATATCTACTAGTACTTAGGTATTATTCCTCCCTACTAGATATATTCCCTAGTCTATCTATTAATCTATTCTACTATCTATCTCTACCTTATCTTTAGGTCTTCTACGTAGGCTATGCCCCTATTCCTCTTATATTCCCCTTAGACCTTTTTGTACCTCTCCTAGATAAACTTAGTAACGGGTTTGTCCTCTATCTTAGCTAATTATTATCTTACTATCTCTTATGTATATAGAGAGATAGGTAGGATTTGTGTTTCTCTCTAAAGGATCCCCTTTGCTATACTCTTGTATACTCCTAGAATATGCCTTAGTACCTAGTTTTAGATCTTTTCTAGCCTTAGGGTAGCCCCTTTTCTATGTCTAGGTAGACCTTCTAGTATTATCTAGACTTTAGCTCCGTACGTTATTATAGGCCTTACTATAGCTATATATAGGTATTTTACCTTTTAGAATAATGCTCCCTATATAGATTTATAAAGCCTCTAGAGTAAGGATATCTAGGATATGCCTTTCTCTACTACTTTCTTAATATATAGGCCCTACTATAGTTTCGAATCTATCTAAACTTCTAGTAGTCTAAGGGATAGCGTAGGTCCCTCCTTAAACCCTATTATATTAACTATAGCTTATAGGTTATGTCTTG
The DNA here is from genome assembly GCA_001578225.1 of Pseudocercospora musae. NCBI lineage: Eukaryota > Fungi > Ascomycota > Dothideomycetes > Mycosphaerellales > Mycosphaerellaceae > Pseudocercospora > Pseudocercospora musae. Next base: position 50,886 of record LFZO01000098.1, read on the forward strand.
TTCTACTCTTAGTAAAGTAGATTAGTTAGTACTTTTGTAGTATAAAAGTAGCTCTATACTTAGCTACCTATTGTACACATTTGTCGTATACTATCTCTAACTTTCTATAGTTCTCTTCTATAGTTTTCCTATATATAAGGATGTTAGAGTTATCTACAAATCCTATTACTATAGTTCCCTTACCCTTAAGGTTAGGGAGGAGTATAGATATAAAGAATAGGAATATAATTAGTAAGAGGGTTAATCCTTATAGTATTCTAGTTATTTAGGGCCTCGCCTAATCTATGTATTCTCTAAGCCTAAGGTATATAGTCCTATCCTAAAGGAATGACTAGATAAACTATATAATGTATTATAGGTATACTTTTATCTTAATATTATATATTAGTCTCTAGTGTAATATATTATCGAATGCTCCTAATATGTTTAGGCATAGTATTAATGCTACTATTGTTAGGTCCGTTCTCTAGACTGTTTAGACCTATTCTATTATTAGCTCTAAGGCTAATATAGTAGATCTTCCTAGTCTAGCTCCTATTTAGAACTAGGGAAGGAGATCCCTAGCCTCTACTTCTTTACTTATTCTCCCTATAATAATAGCCTCTAGGACCTTTACTAGGGTATTTAGTAGTACTATAGGTCTATACGCTCCTAGTTTAGTATAGTCTAGCTTTTATAGCTTCTTTAAGATAACTATTATAGAGTGTTTAAAGGGTTTAGGATAGTATCCTTATTAGAGGTATACTATAAAGAACCTATATAGTATATATCCTAGTTCCTATCGACATTCCTTAAGCATTAGGTTAACGATCTAATTAGGCCTTAGGGCTTTACCCTTAGGGAGCCTATTAAGTATCTTCTAGAGTTCTCCTATTCGGACTTCTTCCTCTATCTAGAATAGGCTTAGATAGGATGCGTTTTGTATATCTTCTAAGTCGGCTTGCCTTAGCTCGGGGAAGAAGTATTAGGCTAACGCCTCTACTTTCCCTTAGTTTTCTATTTGTATTGTACTATCCTTAGTCTTAAGCTCTAGGAATTATAGGAGGGGGTACCTCTGTCCTACCCCTTCTCTAGCCTATTTTACTAGCTTCTATATCCTATTCGGGTCCTTAGTGATTTCTTTAACTATATCCCTCTAGCCTAGGTCCCTATCTTTCCTAATCTACTTGCCTTTAGCCTATAAGGCTATTAGGTATATCGCTAGGTTCCCTTCTATTCTATCTTGTCTCTATATCCTCTTTAGGTATCTTATCTTCTTTACTACCTTACTATACTCCTTTAACTAGGTTATTTTAGTATACTTAGATAGTTTAGCCTTAGGAATATCCTCTTAGATTATCTTAGTAAGTATCTCTTAGATCTCTTAGGCTATCTTATTAAGCTATTATAGTATGTCTATTACTTTAGTAGAGATTTCTTATACCTCCTTCTTTACTCTAGTCCTAATCTTGTCCTAGTCTACCTTTTTCTATTATAGCCTTTACGTCTAGGCTCTAGTATTAGTCTAGGCCTATAGGATCGTAGTTTGGATTAATATATAGTTTAATCCTATTTCTAGGTCTATCCTTGTTTTACATTCCTATATATCTTATTAGATTCCTATAGTCCTAAATACTAGGTCTAGAGTCTAGTAGCTCTTAGGAGTCTCCTATGTAAGTATGCCTAGCTCTAGTAGTAGGTCGAGGTTAGTGTTTTCTATAATAGTAATAAGGTAGTCTACTACCTAGTATTAGTTCTAGGTATTGTTCCCTCCCTACCTAGGGTAGTATAGATTGAAATCCCCTAGTAGGATAGTCTCTTCCTCCTCTTTTCCCTAGGTTACATCCTCTATTAGTAGGAGGGTACCTAGGGCGTAGTCTCTTATAGGACTAGACGGGTTGTAGTAGTTTATAATGTTAACCTATCTCCCTCCTACGAGGAGTCTAACTATAATTATGTCTCCCGAGTATTCTTTTATAGTCTATGTTTATATACTAATTTCCTTAGATATATATATAGTAACCCTTAGGTATACTACTCCTAGGAGTATAGTATAGTATCCTAGGTATACTACTATATTCCTATTACTAGGGCTAATCTATGGTTCCTAGATTGCTATTATCTAGTATTCTTCCGGGTTTAGCTATTAGAGGAAGGGGATTTAGATCTTGTTTGTACTATGGTTAGTATTGTACTATAGGATAGTAAGCTTCCCTTAACTACTATTTATCCCGGGCGTTCTAGTATGCCTATATATCTTCTATCGCTTCCTAGCTTTAGCTTTAGCTTAGTTACCCTTCTTAGCTTATAGCTAGGGGGAATAGGGAGGAGATCTTAGTACTCTATAATCTATCCGCTAGAGTAGTAGAGTTTGTACCTATTAGTCTCCCTAGTAGTCTTCTTAACCTATCGTCTATATCTAGGTCTAGGCTTATACTTCTAACTTTTCTCTTAGATCTAATAGTTGTCTACCCTTCTAAGTCTTTTAGGTCTTTTAGGTAGGTTAGGTAGTTCTAACTCTTAGTTACTTAGTCTCTAAAGGCCCTTGCTTTCGCAATAGCTACTTATTTTACCTTACATAACACTAACTATACTATATAGGTACCTTAGTAGTTACTACATTTTCTTATTATTCCTTAGTATTCGTCTATTCTATATAGTCCTACGCATTTCCCGTATACCTATTCGGCTCTATAGTACTTTACAATATGCCTAAATTGCCTATACCTTAAGTATTGTATAGGTCTCTACTTTAGATTAAATTCCTCTACTATAAGAAGGATACCTTAGGATATAAGGCCTTTCTATATAATTTCTCTTACTTAAGCTAAGCTCTATATATTTAGGATAAGAGAGGAGTGTACCTTACCTTCTATAGCCTTCCGGCTCTTTAGCTAAGCTACTTAGGATATCCTAAGATTCGGGTAGAGTCTTCCGTTTTCTTCCTATATCTTATAGATATAGCTTAGGTCCCTCGAGTTAAATCCTACGGCCCTAAAGCTATAGACTAGTACCTAGTATACTAGAGCCTCTACTATAGTACTAGGGAGTGTCTTCTATATCTACCCTAGTTTATTCGTTAGCTTGTCTTTAGCGGATTTAGATACTACAAATACCTATAGGTCGCTACTTTCAAGTTTCTTAATAGCGATTACCCCTAGGTCTTTAAGTCCCTAAAGTATCTCTTAGTTAGTAAGGCCTTTTATCTTTTCTTACTCTTCCCTATAGCTAACTCTTATTATAATTCTATAACTTTTAAAGGGGATTTTCTATATACTTAGTATAGCTAGCTAGCCTTAGGAGGTAGCCTATACCTATATTCTCGGTTCGGGTGTTTTCGTAGTTTATAGGTTCTATAGATAGGTTCGGAGGGTGTCTATAGTATCGGTATCTTTTAATTAGTATAGGAGCTAGGTCTAGGCTCGCTAGAGGAGGGAGAGGAGGGATAGGGAATCTAGGGCCTAGGGAGTATTTAGTACCTTTTAAATGTCTTCTATTAGGGTTTGTAGGTTCTTTTAGATGTTTCTACTCGTTTTTAGCTAATTAAGCTATTCTTTTAGGCCTTTAGGGCCTAGTTTAGGTATTGGTTAGCCTTTAGTCTAGCTTTACGGTAGAGGCTAGATCCCTCCCTTCCTCTATCTTTCCTCGAGTCTACCGTTGCGGTATTGTTTCTAGGAAGGTATATTCGTGTCTCCTATACTCGTAGGCGCTAGCGCCTTAGCCTAGGAGTTAGACATGTTTTTCCTCTCGACTATATTATATAGACTATCGTAGATAATAGGGATAAATAGTAAAGTAGATTAATAGCTAGACTAGGGAATATATCTAGTAGAGAGGACTAATACCTAAATTATAGTAGATATACTAGAGGTAGGATATATAATAGGGAAACCAAGTTAGGAGGAGGCAAGTAGCCTAATAGGGCTAATAGCTCCCTATAGTCTAGTAAGAAGGAATAAAAGATAAGGAACTATACTAGGAATAGTTAAGGAAGTAGAGTATAATAGTAATCCTAATTAGGACTAAATACATTAGTCTAAATATATATCTAATAAGAAGGAGAGCTCTAGGTAAGATACTAGAATATATATATAGATATAGGACCTAGATATTAAAATATATTATACTCTTCTATCTAGAGAGATAAGGAATAAGGAACTAACTTCTTTAAAAAATAGGATTATTATAGTAGGAGATTACCTAGACTAAGAAAGGCTTAAATAAAGTAACTAGATAGATAATTAAAGAAGGCCTCCTTAAGTAGTTCTCTCTTATAAAAAAGAAACTAGAGAGAAAGGAAGATAGAAAATAGGAATAGGAGTCTAGTAAGAGGAAGGAGCTATAGAGATCCTCTCTATATCCTATAGCCTAACTAGATACAAAAGGTAGGGATAGAATCCTATATATTAGGAAGAAGAGGAAGGCTTTTATACTAGAGGCTATAGGCTAAGGGCTTTTATCTTTAAAGATAGATAGGGATAGCTACTTATCTAGTAGATAGAATAGTATAGTAATACAAGAATTCATAATATATATATAGTATACTATACTAGTATATATCTACTTAGATATAGCTAATAATCTATACTAATACTCTAATATTCTAAGAGAATTAACCTCTAAGCCTATTCTAGGCTATTATTAGTATATTATATAACTACTCTAGTATATATATACTATACCTCGAGCCTCGAAGGCTATATACTTTGTGTATTACACACCGTGTATACCATATACGCTATGGTATACCACAACACTAGTGCTAAGACGCTGTATGTCGGGTGTGCACACGACACAGTTCCTAATGCGGCTAGCCAAAGGCAAAGGCACGACCTCAGGCTCCACTTGCGTACCACCACCGCAATGCCGAGAATCAGCAGCGTCAATGAGTGAGTGAGCATACTGGCTGTCTCTAATAAGTTCCCGGGAAATATGTCTCGAGCATAGCCTAGCATCAATCGTCGCTGAAATTTCACCTTCTACGGAGCCGAGTCCGAGTGCAGACGCTGAGTGACGCCATATGCGTATGTATGCGTGGCGTGTCCCTGTGAGAACGTTGTTCGACTGCTGGAGCGACCAAGCCGACGTGAAGCGGCCACTCCAACTCCTGCGACTTGCATCTCGCTCTGTCTTCCATCTCCATGTCTGCCGCACGCCCATCTACGCACAATGGCCGCAGCTTCGCAAGCAGACATTGACCGAATCTCCGCCGCCAATGCCGCGCCCGCCGAGTCGTCCTCCACCAGACCAAGCGCCGCCGCCAAGAAGAAGCGACATCGAGGTGGCAGGAAGAGGAAGAATCGACGACAGAGCTTCATAGCGCCTTCCGAAGCACCCACCGAAGATACCACAGAGGGCGAGCGCCCGAGTCTCCTCGAGTCCACACGCCATGCATCGCAGCGAGACAGCTACTATCGTGTGCAGCACTCCGCCCGGCGCGCTAGTAACACCAGCCTGGAAAGCGAGGCGCTGTTGGACCACCGTGAGCATGCTCCATTCGGACGTTCAAGACGAGATACCGTCAAGAACAGTCTGGCGCGTGTGAGCCTTCCCTTCACGAGACATCAACACCGCGCCTCCGATGCATCCATGCCCAGATCTGCCTCTGGTTTGCCCAGATCACGCCTGGCCCACGCAGAAGAAGCTGCCATCAGTGAAGGCGAGGATGATCACGATGCATCCAATGACAGGACGCCACTGCTCTCGAGCAAGAATCGCTCGCAACCAAATCTGTCGCGACATAACAGTGGCCTAGGCGCTGGTTATGGCAGTCAGGCGGCCTATCGTGGGAGAAGATCCTCGAAAGACTCCCGAACCTCCTCTAGAAGAGGCCTACAGATCGTCACAACTGCCAGAAATGGCAGCGAAGAAGAGCCGCACGACGTCAACAACCCGCCGTCAATGCCCGGCTCGCCACAGCTTGGTGCCATGGACGATGTGTTCCTCGCTGGCGGCGGAAGCGAGCGTGGTCGCGATGCTATCATTGACATTGCTGCTGATGACGACGAACGTTTCGCAAGCACTTCACCGCAGAGCATGAGACGTAGGCCGACCCTTGCCCATATTGCAGAAAGAGATGTATGCTTCCCTGATGATGTTGACATGACGGATCATGGTGAGGGCTCACCACGTCCACGACACGAATCTTCCGAAAGACCAAGGCGAAGGCGCGGTAGGAAGTGGCCCGATCTGGAAATTCTGGAGGATTGGAGCAGGGAAGAAAAGGAAGAGCGCACACACCAGGAGATTCTCCGAGCGAAGAAGATATCTGAGCCGGTCATGGTGAACGGCAGACTGCGACCAGCAAAGACCGCGTGGCATAGGGAGGAAGACGATTCTCCTTTCAGATTCACGTACTTCAACGAGACTCTGGATGGTACCATACATGCCAGAACAATCAGCGACTTGCAGGACGACATGACTTTCCGCGAATTGTTCTTGCCCGATCATATCGAGCTCAGCGATTCCGACGATTCCGAAGACGAAGGCACGGGAGAGGACAATGCTCTTGAACGACCCGCGCTGCGAAGAGATGATTCCAACGAGACTGCGGCCACTGCAGCGATCAACATCAAGGACCCTGCTGCAATCAGCGAGAAGGGTATGCAAAGCCGTCAGCCATCTATCATGAGCAAGACGGCGGGAGGATCGGCGAATGCTTCAGGAAATGCTACGCCCAAGCCACACCGCAAGAGATATGGCCCTCGACCCACCTTCTGGCTCGACGTGCTCCAGCCTACTGAGACCGAGATGAAAGTACTCTCGAAAGCTTTCGGCATTCATCAGTTGACTGCTGAGGATATCCTTATGGACGAGCAACGGGAGAAGGTCGAGCTGTTCCCATCCTATTACTTCGTCAACTACCGAACGTTCGAGCAGGATAAAGACAGCGAGAACTATATGGACGCAATCAACATGTACGTGATTGTGTTCAGAGACGGTGTCATCAGTTTCCACTCTAGCATGAGCCCTCACCCAGCGAATGTGAGACGACGCATTCGACAGCTGAACGACTACATGAGCCCGACCGCCGACTGGATCAGTTACGCCATCATCGACGATATCACGGATGTGTATGCACCACTGGTTACAGAAATTGAGACGGAGGTTGACGAGATCGATGAGGAGATTCTTTACATGCATACGACTGCCGCCGATAATGCTGAGGGTACTCAATCGCAAGAGAAAGAGCAGCGGGCCAAGAGCTCCAAGAGCAAGGACGACAACCGCTCCCAGAACCAAGGAGACATGGGTGCTATGAAAGCCGAGGGCGAGAAGACTGCCGGCGAAAGCGGAGGTGACATGCTGAGACGTGTCGGAGAGTGTCGCAAGAAGGTCATGAGCTTGTACCGCCTTTTGGGCAACAAGGCAGATGTCATCAAGGGCTTTGCGAAGCGCTGCAACGAGCATTGGGAAGTCGCTCCTCGATCTGAGATTGGTCTCTACCTCGGCGACATTCAGGATCATATTGTGACCATGACGGGCAATCTGTCGCATTACGAGAGGCAAGTCTCACGCCCATGCCCTTGATGATGAAAGCATTTACTGACAATGTACGTGTAGTCTCCTCAGTCGAGCCCACGGGAATTACGTCGCACAGATCAACATTCGCATGAACGAGCGGGCTGAACAAAACGCCGATGTCCTTGGAAAGCTGACCGTCCTGGGTACCATCGTCCTTCCGATGAACATCATCACTGGTATGTGGGGTATGAACGTGTGGGTTCCAGGTCAAGATATCGAAGGCGATCTCACATGGTAAGTCATCAACGCCTTCCCCTCTGATTCGCCTCGTCTCGCTAAACTGCTTTCCAGGTTTTTCTGCATCACAGCCGGACTTCTCGCTTTCGGTCTGGTCTGCTACTTCATCGCAAGGAAGGTATACGGCATCGTATAGGTAATGCCTGACTGCATCATTTTCCACCCTGAGACTGGACCTAGGATTCTAATTTTACACGCATCATTTTGGAGCAATTCTTGTATATATGGTGAGAGCCAAGGTGAACGTTCCTGTTGGGCAAGGACACAGCACATAGACGGGATAGAGGAGCGAGATGAAAAGATACAGCACGCACGCAACGCGATGCGGTTTGCTGGACTGGTGTACAGCACGGAGAAAGAGAAGATATTGTTGCCTAATGAAATGTCTTTGTACTCGTCCCTGCTAGATGCAGAATCTCTCAAACTTGATCTCCTCATAAATCAATGGCTTTCATCCTCTTCAGCAGTAGCCTCGTCCTCTTCGTCCTCCTGTCCTTTGACACTCTGTCCTTTGGCTTCTTCACATGCTTCCTCCTGTCTAAGTGCTCTCTTGTCTTCTCTGCCACCTCGCCATCAGCCCGGACATCAACCTAACATTCTCGACTCTCCACAACTTGAAGCGATCTGTCCTTCCTCGGTGATCAAGACTACTAATGCAAGGACCTGTGCAGGACGGAGAGTATTGTAGACTTGTGAGACTGCTGTCTGTCCACGAGTTCGCGCGATCCTATCTCAACGCGCTGTCTGAAGACGATTGTTGCGTCGGTTGGGGGTGGAGTGCTGAAAGGATGATGCCTCGAGTGTCTGAAGAAATGATGGGGGGAGAAGCAGAAGCAGGAACGCGGGAGTTCGGAGCACACGGCGGTGATTGTTGGCGCTGGGGGAGGAACTGGACTGATGCTTGCACGCAAAGTCCATACAACCTGAGGTGGTCGTTGGCGAGAAGCATTCCACAGGACGTGATCTCTATGGGGAATAATCGCAGTTTGGGGGATCTCGCGCCCGTTTCCTGGTTTCGTTTTCCTGAACCTCATCTTTCACGACGCCGCGAGCAACTTCAGCAGTCGTTCTTGTAGGCGCGTGTTACACAGAGCTTGTATCCATCCGTAGGTGAGCTGTTCGTCACCGTTCACTGGTACAAGTAGCAACCAAGCATGGCGGGAGGTCTGTGGAACCTCAGCATGAAGCATTATCATTAGATGTCGTAGTCTGCAAGAAAGCTCTCGTCTATGCGCGAGCTCACTGAGAGATCACTGCCGCCTGCGGACTCCTCTCATCTTCGTCTTTCCGATTCTGGACCTCATCTTGCAAGATACGGCGGGCATCCTCGGTACTTGTCTTCGAAACGGCAAATGCTTTGGCTCTTTCGGCTGCAGTGTCAATCTCATGCTTGAACTCTCGCAAGGCACGAAGTTCGCTGCCAACGAACAGAAAGCCCATGAGACCATCAACGACTCCAGCGCTGAGACCGAGAGTGCTTAGCAGCATGAGCAGGAAAGAGACGAAGTTCCGGGGCGACCACCATACGGCAATCAGACAACCGATAGAGATGCCGAATTGCAGGAAGAAGTGTGCAATCCGGTACTGGCGTTGCTTCCGTTCGCGAAGGTCGTATTTGGCGATCATGTTTTGGATAGCAAGGTACGTGCTGTGCGGTAAGTATCGCATCGGAGAGGTGGGTATCGAGGGTTGGTCTTTGGGGACTGGTTGTCGGAATAGTGTCATCTCAATGGAGAAATGGTCACTCAGTGAGCACCTCAACGTCGGATGGCGCATAGTCATGCCGACCTTGACATCGATCACTTGCCACTGCTGTCCTGTTGTTGCAGCGTTATCTGCGAAGAAAATGTAGTCCAGTCGCTTTGCTTTGGGGTCCAATGCCTGCGGATCGACTGTGGAGTCTTTGCCCTGATCAAGATCCTTCTGCATGTGCTTGCTCCATCTCCACGTGTTAAATTTCGAATCGCAAGTCGTACCATGCTCCTCTAAGCACGCAACTGCAGTCGGACAAGTGGCAATTTGATGACCACTCTTCGTAGACTCAACCTCATAACTCCCCAAAGCACTGTCTGGCCGCAGAATCCTCCAAACATCCTTCACAGGCGCATGTGCTTCAATCAACTGATGGGCCAAACTCAACGGCACCATATTGAAATCCCCCAACCCAAGCACCATGTGTCCCCTCTCGGCCGCATGCCTCATCAGTTTCGCAATCTCCCAAGCCTGAGCGGTCCGATGACAAATATAACTGTCATTCGGTTCCTTCTCATAGGGCGCATGAAGATGCGTACAGAAAACCTCCACAACATCTTTCGGCCCACTCCCAATTTTCATCCTCGCCGAAGCAACACCTTTGCCCACATACCAATCACCCCTGAAAAAAGCCGCAGGTCGTCCATTTAAAGGGTAGCGATACATGCTACTTTCCTCAATCGGCCATCTCGAAAGGATAGCAAGTCCGCCACCAAAAATTCCAGACCAGTAGAATTTGCCATAGGGCAAGATGTTTTGGGTCAATTCACGGATGGCGAGGTAATCCTGCTGAGTCCAGCATTCTTGAAGACCGACTATGTGAGGCGTGGGAGAGGCGTGGGCAATTTGTCGGCCGATCTCCGTGAGGCGCTCGTGTCGGTGTTTGGAGAGGAACTTCAGACCCCAGCAGTTGAGGGAGATGACGCGGAGGCTGCTGGGAAGATCGAGGATGTTACTGCCGTTGCCGTTGTTGTTGTTATTGTCGTTGTTGCTCATGGTTCTTGGATGAGCCATCAAGCATTTGAGTTGTGGATGTTCTTCGTTCAGTTCAAGTAAGGAGGTGGTGCGATTGTTTCGCGTACAGTAGAACAGCACAATGGCAGGAAGCCGACGAATGAAAGAGCGCGGCTCGACCCGCGCGTGTCGAGCTAGATCTATCGATCTGGTATCAAATATGATGGCACTAACTAGTTACTGCGACGAAACTCAGGTATTCTGGCATTGAGTGTGACCCCGGAGTCGACGGCACTTCAATACCGTCGGTCATTACTAGCACACGGGGGGAAAAGGACAAGGAAAAAAATTGCAAGACGCTGGACGTCAAAGCTCTGTGCATTTGATGACCAGCTTAGTTTTTTTCCTTCATCGTCACGCATTGTCCAACCCCCTTCTTCCAAAACCCTTGCATGCGTACCACGTGTCGGGGGAAAAGAAAAAGATAACTCCTGAACGCCCGTCCTTTTCATTCACGACTGCGGAGTTTCTCATCATTTCTCATCTTCGTGTCCACATTGCAACAAAGGAGACCGGAAAAAGAACAACGACTAGGTACAAGACCGAAAACATGGACGAAAAGAGAACAATCCAGTATGTATCTTCTACTGCCGAAGCAAGTTGAGAAGTTCGTGTTAGATGCCCATCACATCTTCAATCAGCAACATGGCCCCATCATCTTCCATCTTCACAAACATCCACCACCTATATTACCGGAATTCTTCGAGAAGTTGTCGAAAAGTCCCAAAGGGCACAAGAGAAGGATATCAAAAGAGCATCTGTATACTGCCATGTGGCTGGCTGGTCGAAACACCGGGTCGATGCATGTGTGGCCGAGAAGAGAAGTTGATGCCTAGGATCGTTTCCCCACTCCGGTGTGGCATGAAAGAGGCCGGATGTGGTCGTGATATCGTTTCGTCATAATCGACTACCGTCGTCGACCTCGAGATGCAGGGTTCGTTTGCTCCAGCATGCAGTTGGTGCTGGAGATGCAATATAGCGCCCAAGTACGCCGCGCGGATGCAATACAGATATAACAAGATGAGTCAAGGCTGGCTGAGGTCACAAGGTGTCATCGCCAGCATGCTGGTTGGCAAGCTCGAGCAAACGCTGATGGAAAGGCTGCTGGTCGCCCATGGTCGGCAGCAGACTGCTACGAGGGAATGTATTATGCTGTTGACGGCTGGGAGGAGGAGTCTCCATGAACGGTGAGCCAAGCCTTGGCACAGGTTCTGCGAGTCGACGGGGTGCAGACCGACTTCCCAACGGAGCGTCTGCCAATGTGATTGAGATGTCGGGCATCTCATGGTCCATGCCCCCCACTGACGGAGGCGTGAACAGCTTTGACAGATTGTCTGTAGCACGGACAGCACCCACGCTGAAGCCACGGCCGCGTACTACGTTCTGCTGGTCGACAGGAGGGCCAAAGACATCATCGGTCAACACCGGTCGGCGGGGTTTCTCCTCGTCTGATCTGAACCGGCGCTTGCGTGAGCGACGATCTGTTGGCGCACCTACTTTGAAGTCGAAAGGTGAGTCCAAAGACTTTCCGTTGAACTCTGTGCGGCCAAGAGACTTGGTATTGGCCATGCTTCGTAGGAGGTGACTGCGACTAGCACCAGGCTCTGCATCGAAAGGCGAGTCGAGGCCACCGAGAGGCTTACAATTCCTATCTTGAATGTGAATCTTGAGTTCGGACTGCAGTGAAGCGCTCTTTTGGTGAGCCTTCGAGCGTGGTATGCGGTCGAACCAACCGTCGGGTCGCGACGATTTCGATGCTTTGGGTGCCGGTGGAGGCTCGTTGCTGGCAAGTTGTGCCAGCATACCATCAGGTTGCATGGAGGGTGCGGTGGAGGTGACAAGGGTCTTCATCATCTCATAGTTGGAGAAGGAAGACGAAGGCGGCACTCCACTTGTGGCAGGACTCGAAGTCTCGAACGGGGACGGACTGCGAGTACGCAACATCCGCTGGTAATGCGCTGATATGGAAGGCCTCCGCGCACACAACTCGCGAAGACGTCGCCTCGTAGCAGCACTCTTGGGCCACTTGGCTTGCATGGCTTGCAGTGCGCTTGGGCGGATGGTGTCGGGTGAACCTTCCCGTTGCTGGCGGGCTTCGGCCTCCAACAGAGCATCGATGGAGCCAGGAGCGACTGGGACAAGCTTGCGTGGTCGCCAGGTGCGCTTGGCTCTGGTTGCCACCTGGTCGCACACGCCCATTGGTGGTGTGCTGCCAGGAAGCATCTTGAAAGGAGTCAGCGTCGGGTCGGACAGGTAAGCCATGAAGGTCATCCAAAGGTGGTCGTCCATCTGTGGAGTCCAGGTCACATGGCGTCGCGTCTTGATGCGTTTCATTTTCGGGGTGTCGGTCTCCAGATTCGGAGAGGACATGGACTTGTCGTGCTTGGTCAAATCGTCGTCCATAAAAGGGTCGGTCGCGTCGGACTGCGGGCTGTCGTAACCGGTTGTCGGCATGGAGAAGGCAGAGCTGGCACACGATGAAAGTGAGGAATCGGAGAATGTGGAGCAAACGCTGGCAGCGCGTTGGAAGGCCGGCTTCGTGTTGGTGATCAGGTCCCATTCATCGGCCATTGGGCTCTCCAGCTGGCCGAAGGGGGTGCACAGCTTCGGGGCTGGCGTTTTTGGAGGAGTGAATGCGCGTTGCAGAGTCGATGATACGGGGATAGGCGATAGTAAGTGCGCCGAAGTGGGTTGCAGAGCAGGGCTAGACATTTGCGTGGGCACTTCCGACATCTCTATTGTCGGAACAATGCTGGTGTCGAGCATGATTGGCTCCTGGAAGGGGGCAGATGGGCGCTTTCTCTTGACTTTGAAGGGCTGTGGTCGTGGTGGAGGCGGCGGCTCAGCGGCAGAGTGTGCGTCACGGCATTGCTGTGGCTCTGGTGTCTTGGGCATGTGGGTGTCGTGGTGGTGGTGGTGGTGGTAGTCGCAACTGAGCGGCAGGGCGATAGAGAGCGCAGGACGCGTGCGCTCCATGGCGACTGTAAACAAAGGGCGATCCGTTGGTGTGTACTGCACTGTATGCGGTGCCGGTCCCGGTTCCGCGAGAGGCGCGACAAATGGTGGGTGGTGGGTCGGGTGCAAACGCTGCTCGGTGTGCAATGCGCAGGCCGCCGTGGCAACAGGCGCTGGAGCTGTTCAGGCGCTGCGCATGGTTGAGTGGTGGTGCGCGACGGGCATGAAGGCGTTCGAGCTCCGGATGTTCTGGTACGGGGCGGCGGGCGGTGGGCGGTGGGCGGCGGACGGTGGGCGGTGGGCGGCTGTATGGGTGTTGGAGGGTCAATGGAGTGCGAGAGCGAGTGGCAGGACGACGGGAGAAGGCAGAAAGTGCGAGAGGGAGGCGTGGGAAAGCGGATCCAGGGAAGCAGCGTGTGCCAATCGCAGATGGCGCTAGTGAAAGCTCGGACGGCGTTCGAAATCGGAGCTTTGTAGAGATGATCGCAAGTATCAAGACGTCACGAAACTCGCAGCGATACGCCGATACAGCCGCAAGCGCAACCGCAGTGGCCTGGCCTGGCCTGGCCTGGCCTGCTCTGCCCTGAGCCTGCCCTGCCCTGCCCTGGCCTACCTCTAGGTCGACGTGGCAGCCTTTCGGATTTCCACACTGCCCGTGCGTCGGCCGTTGATCCGATGCGCGTCCGCAACGATGTCGCGACAAAGACAGTTCATCGTTCCTGCGGAGACTGCATGAGCCATTATCTGCACGCTGGGCCCTCGCCAATCCATGCGTGAGACGAGACTCGCATTCAGTAAAGAGAGATGAGCTTTGCCAGCACACGCGTCCAAGAGAAAGAAAGTGCGCGTCACGCGTTCGTCTCGCGTCTAGTCAGAGTTTGAGTCTGCGCTAGTCATCTCGGATCCTTGTACTCTCACCCCAGAACCAGAAGCCAGAGTCTCGAGTGTCTACACATCGCTCCAAACGCATGAAACGCAGCGCTCACGCGTCCTGCTTTGCTCGTTGTAGTACACGGCCATCAGCAATGCTTGCGCCGCTGTTCACCAGCCTTCGACGTGCCTCAGACACCGATACTGAACGGGCGCGGAGCATCTTCGCCATTCGAGCGTCATCAGTAGTTACTGTAGCAGGACCACCCTTTCATCTTCGACTACACTGTTGATGCCCATTGCCCACGCTAGTAGACTTCGCCCAAACTACCCGCCATCATGCTCCCGAACAGTGATATTTGGAGCGCACGGTGGCACGGTGGCACGGTGCCGATGCAGCGTGCAGACATGCACAGGCCGCGGAGCTGGCCTTGCCTCCCCGCTGCCATTCAAACTTCCAATACAGCATCTCTCGATGCCGTGAAACGCTGTTGCATATGCATCGCGATTCGCGATTCGCGGGCGCGCGCGCGCGCGAGCATCAATCCCATCAGTGGCTGCTGTTCCTGCCACTTGTAGCTCTCCTTCGCATTATGTATCGTCCTGCTCGTGGCCAAGTACCGAGACATGATACACACGACATGTACCAACAACGTCCTGAGCCGTTCAACCCAGATGGCAAGGACTGCCTGCCCGAGCTCAGACGTGGTGATCTTCCGGAAGACAAAACGATGAGCTCTGCAGAGTGTGCAGAGTGTGCAGAGTGTGCAGGCTGGGTCGCAGGCTGGTCTTCTTCACACATAAGCAGGCCTATCGCTGCAGTGCAAAGCTGGCTGCTCCGTCTGGGTAGTGAGCACTGTGCTGAAACCACTGACGAGATCATCAATCTCGTGACTGCTACCTGGGACACAATGTAAGACATACTCTCCTCACGAGTGCAAGCCGTTCTGACAAGCGTTGACAAGCTGGAGTGCTCCGGGCCGAGAAAACGTCTTCACTCTTCACCATTAGAGTTCAATGTGCCGGCACTTTCGACTCCACGCGAGCTGGCGCGGACTGCAGCCCATATCAAGCTTGGGCTCTCCTTGCCTCGCGAAGCAATTGCGGTGACGGCGACGGCCGGCATGCTCTTTGCTTTCTTCGCTGCAATAATGGACAGTGCAACTCGACGTGCATATGCAGGACCGAGATGGCTGATGAAGGCTGGTTGCAGCGGCAAATCGAAGCATACCTAGGTATTGGAAAGAAGTACTGGCAATCTACCCTATTCACTCACCGCAAGTCTCTGCCACAAGGTAATGCTGCAGCACATGCAGCATGCAGCCACGAAAGTGATGCCTAGGTACGTACATAGGAGTGCTCAACTGCCAAAGCAGGGCAAGAGCTTCCCCAGCGCCGTAGTCACCCAGCATGGACAACACAAATGCGAGCACGGCATCCTTGCCGCTTGCGTGTTTCGTGGAGCGGTGGTCGTGTGCTCTCGTGCCACCGAACACCGTGACGCTATGCTTTGATTACTGCCGCCTACGCACGAGGACTCTCTTTACATCACCCTAACAATATGGCAGCGGCAGCATGATCGGAGAATATTATTGATGCCAACAGGTTACACGACGCCAAACCGGATGGGAGACCAGGATGTGAACGGACAGACCAAGCCATATATGCGAACTCCCTGCTCCTGCGCCAACCATGGCTGCTGGAGCCTGGCATGGCTGTTGCTTCTACATTGGGACAAGGTGCTGCTACACCGCTTTGGTCGTCGAAGGCTTGCGACTTCAACGCGACCATATCTTTCAACATGCTGAAGCCTGAGTAGTAACTGTGTCCTGTTGGGAGTTGAAATGGAGGTGTCACCCCAACAAGCGCGTGAACGTGGTGGTGGCAGTGGCATCAAACAAGCTCAAGCGTAGACAAGCCGTTTGCTTTGCGACAATAATGCCTTTATTGAAATATCATCCTCTGTTAGCGCCATTCTACCCGCCATCCTCAACGCACATTCGTTTCTCGCAAGGTCAAGAGCCATGACCACCGCCGGACTTCAGGCTTGGCCCATAGTGCACTCGCTATCCCGTCCTGCAAGCTCGCTTTTCACCCGCAAGAAATCACATGCCAAGCTCAGTCGAGCCTGCTGCATTTTCATACCATTGTCTCGTGTGTCATACTGTCAAATCTCGAAAGACACCGTCACAAAACATCCCATCAATGGCATAACCGATTTTCCGAATCAGGCAATCATCACGTCGTCACAGCAACGTCGCCTCGTCGGACAATCAAGGCTCCACCTTCCGGCCGGTCTCTCGTGATTCTCTCTTCCTGGGACACCCCTCTCATATGACACTATCTGCTGTGAGCACACGACACGGGAACACCCACGTCAATCTTCAGCAATGCACCCGGAATACTCCAACCAGGCTTTCCTACCCACGAGCCGAGACCATCGCGATCCTCCGGTTCCGTTCCTATTGAACCTAACATTTGAGTTACGGCATAGAATCTTGATTTATGCTCTAAAACAAAAAGGTACTATCGAGCTCCAGCATCCAGTCTGGGCTGGCCTCCGAGTCTTCGACCAACCTCCTCTGTTTCAAACGTGTGGGAGTTTGTTTAAAAAGCGTTTTACGATGTGAGTGTGCAAAGACTTGGTTAGGAAGTATATCATACTGACATGGCCTCGCCTGCTGAAGACCAATGACTTTCTCTAGGTGATTGATGTGGAAAATAGATCGAGATCCGACCCTTCAACTTGTTCGACCTGCTCTGCCTCAACTGGGAATCTGCGGCAAGCCTCGCCCCAGAACTATGCATATAAGATACCGAATTGTCTTCCTTGGGAATATCCGGATCTTATGAGACGGCTCAGGCATCTACAGGTCAACATTTACCTGCCAAGCCCCGATCAAAATGCGTCTCTGCTGCAAGACCGATTTTCAGCGCTTGTTAAATCTCTCCATCTGGGACGAAGACTCGCAAATCTGCACGTTGTAGTGACGTCAAAACGTCGCGCAGCCCAGATCCCATTAGCCCAAGCAGAAGTCCTAGCTCTGGAGGTCTTGGCTGGAATGGAAGTCAGGCTACACGCTTGCGCTGACAGCTCGAGAATTAATACCTCGTCTGCACGTCCACTTTCTGAAAGATCGGAAAACTCGGGACTGAATCTGCAGAGTTCACCTCATCCCTTCGCATTCTCGCACCGTAGTTTGTTGCGCATCCACCTACCTGCCTGGACATCAAGTCGCTATCAAGGAGGTAATCTGGACTTTTCTTGCCGATCGATGTGAGCAACGAAAAAGCCCTCATGCTTGCATCGACCTGCAGCCAGAATGTTGAAATTTGAGAGCCTTCACAGATCGGGACTGAATCTGCAGACTTCGTCACTCAAAGTCCGGGACCGGGACCGAGCACATCTGCTTTGGTGAATGAATGAACGCGTAACCAAGACGACAGCACCTGGCCAGCATCTGAAATTGAATTGGAGCGAGGCATGACTCTGCTGCATAGCTTGGGCATCAGTCAGGATGTCGCGGATCGTAGTCTTCTCGTGAGCGTGGAATGGAGAGCGACGAGGACATGCAACCTCCTGCGACATAATGTTGAGAAACCTTGATTGATTAAAGCTGCAGATGTCTGGTAGCACGACCGAGAACAACCATTGACCTTTGCTGACGGAAACGGATCAGCTTCGCCGCGCTCCGAGTGAGATAGACCAAATGTGTGTGACACACCAAATGTATGTATCTGCGAGATGTGTTTTAACCAGCAGCTACGTCTGCAGGCAGTGCCTAGATCGCCACGAAGATCTCGCTCAAGCCATTCATGCCGCTTTACTGCAGCTGTCCTAGGACCAGGCTGCTGCTATGACCGAGCCAAAGACGATTCAAGGCCAAGACCTATCACTGCTCCTCCGGTGCTGCCACACTACGTTGACACTTCGCAATGCCAGAATGTTCCAGATGGGGATCGGGTGTTTGCTTCTCTACCTCGAACATGACAGAGATCCAGAATTCGTAGAGGGTGGTAGTTCAAAATCGATCGCATCGTTGAGCACAAAGAGTCATTCAAATCACATTGCCAATGCATAAGATGGAACCACGGCGTGCAAGGTTGATGTGCAACAACATCATCTCACCTCGTTCCACCTCACTTCGCCTTTACTCAACATTACCGGCCACTCCAATCATCTACAGTCAAAAATGCCTACTCGATGGCTTTTAGAAATCATACGGTAGCATCAATACATCCATCAGACTGTCTTCACTTCGGAGCCAGCAGGCTGCTGGCCATCGAAGAGCAGAGTCAGACGAGGGGGTTATCAAATCAAGGTTCTGATTAGAAGAAACAGTTATAAATGTCTGTGAAATGCGTGCATTGGCCCTGCGGCTCCACATATGAGTCTGCATGTGAGTCCCCGGTACAGGGTGTGATCATATAAATGGCTTGCAGCCTGGCAAAAGACATCAAACTACTACACCAAACACATCAACCAAATGTTCTTTCATCCAAGTCTCTACCATTCAGCCAATAGATTTTTCCCTCTTCCCCTCCCTTCGCTTCGCCCTCCGCCTCTCTTTCGTTTCCATCGCCCTCATCCTCCTCCCTCGGACAAACCTCCGTCATCCCGACTCCACTCCTTACCATAATGCCATCATCTCATGAAAATGTCCATTTCTGCAGCCCTAGAATAACTCACTCGAGGTCCCTGTCAGTGCCGATTCGCAGGCTAGTCGAGTGTGCTTGCACGAATTGGGCAGGAATACCAACTACTCATGCCTACCAGAATACGCAGGCCGGTGAAACAGGCCCATAATGGGCAGCTCCGCTTCATAGATCGAGCAGCGGTCGTTAGGTTGTTCGAGCATCGAGCATGGACCGCGCATATTGGCGCTCAAGGCGTGGCCTTTCTTTATGAAATTATCAAGATGTGCCAAAGTGGCTAAGACCATGGAATCTCGTATTCATTTCTTCATTGTTACAATGCGTCTCTCGCTGGGACTCTCGCTAAGGGGATATCACAAAATACTAAGCTCGCTCATCTCGATCGAGGCAAGAATTTGAATATCCAAGACCTTCTTCCAATTTCATGTACCCCTTCAGGGCTGGTGCCAATTCTTCGCCGCTCTTCCGCAATAGCAACCTCATCCCAGTACGCCATAGCGCCGTCGCTAACTTACCAAGAATGATCAGCTCGTTACGCCTCGCCCTCAATAGGAGCAGGCTGGGCTTCTTGCTGCGCCTGGCTAGCAATCTCGCCGCCAGATTGCATCTCCGCCCAGTCTCCCCAAAGACCGCGCTTGCCTCGCACTCTTATTGGAAGACCAAGTCCCTTGCTATCTTGCTCGATCTTGATCGCGTCTTTGGTGCCAAGCACCAGGAGTTCGAAGAACATTTTGGTAGCATCTTCCTTCGTAGTTCGCTTCTCAGGACACAGATCCGTAAACAAAGCTGAGCTCTTAACTCGCTTGCTTGGTGTCGGTGGCTCGTTGGCGTCCTTGGTATGTTCAGGCGCGAAGTGCTCACGAAGCATGTGCACCATTTTCTTCGTGCCAAGAGCAACAGCGCCACCTTGAGATGGGTGGAGAAGAGGTGCCTCCGTTACGTCGAAGTTAGCACCATGATCCTCGTACTCCTGATGTTCATCGTCGTCGCCAAGGTTGTGTTGAATATCGTCATTGGCGGTGGCATCAAAGTCATGAGCGCCAGCATCGGCCTGGAAGCCTTCGTCCTCGTCTTGCGGGATCTCAAGCTGTGGCGATTCTTGTCGCTCTCCATCGGTCTCAATATCGGCGATGCCAGAGTCCCGCTTTCGCTTCTTGTCGCCCGCCTTGCGCACAACCTCCAACGAGAGAATGCCTCGGAGTTCGGGTGCCCAGCCGCGCATCTGCCCGTCCATGAGGTTGCTGATGAAGCTGCCGTTTCGTTGCATCTCCATGAGTTGGAGAAGTAGTGGGTCTCGTGGCAAGTAGGTTGGCGCTTTGGTGATAGCAGAGCGGTCCTCCTGCATCTTTTTGATCTGGCTGTTGTGGATCTCAGTCTCGTTGTCCATGCGCACCACTTTTCTTCTCTTCACTCGTTGTGCTGCTTGGACAACAGTAGGATCTTCGTCCTCCTGCATCTGTTCTTGGTCGAGCTGGAATGTCTTCTCTAGATCGCGCTCAACACTACTACGAACGGATGAGAGAATGGATTCGGAGCGCCGACGCTCTTTGCCAGCGTGAGCTACGCGTTCCATGGCAGCAGCATTGGCGCGGGCGACCTCATCGTCGTCCATGCCGCCCATCTGGAGGTCATCATCGCCACCCGTCATCGGGTCGGGACCTTCAGTGGTAGGTCTCAAGGTAGTGTCATCGTTGAAACCAAAATCAAGACCGAGATCGTCATCTTCCAGTAGGGTTGGCTCATCGCGTCTCGGTGTGGGTGCACGACGGCCCCGTTCTATGCTGGGTGCTTCGCTCAGGCGCGTAACGTCGTTGTCCATATCAAGTCCCAGATCGAGACCCAAATCATCGTCATCTAGCTGGAGCGTTCGCTGCTCCTTGGGTCGCGTTGGTGTTTGACTGTCCATAATCTGGCTCATTCCAAAGTCGAGCAATGTAGGGTCCTGTCCTGGCGCACGTGCTTCCGGTTCTCGCAGCAAGTCCTCCGGATCTGGCAGAGGCGCGAACAAGTCCAACTCTGTAATGGTATCGGGCAGAATCAAGGCGTTTGGATTCGCTCGATGTGATTGATCAGTAGGCAGATCGACATTGCCCGGTTTGAAGGCCTGGTTGACGATTAGCTCGACACTGTGAAGTTACCTCGTACTATGCACTCACCACTCTGATCTTGAGGAGCGCGTCGTTGCAGTCATCCATTAAGTATTTGGCCTTCCTGTTGTAGATCTTGACCACACCCAACAGCAGCTGCCCACTCAATCGCAGGGCCATTGGCGCCTGACTCTCTCCAATGATATCCTTGACGTTCGTTTCGAGATTGGATTGCAAAACATTCTGCTTGGTCAGTTTGCGATCGAGGTTGGAGGCCAGCCAGACGCGAGCCAAGGGCCCGGTCTTGGACAGCAGCGTGGCTTCGTAGAACATCGTGAGACTTTGTTATGGTGAGTGTGGAGGTATGCGATACTGGTGTCCAAGGGTGGGAGAATGCAGACGTGAGGCGGGGATGGTAGGAGTAATGCGCCTGGTCGTCGCGTCTTTGTTGTTGTCCGACACGACGCGTCACTCTCCGTCCCAAAGGTGTGAATTTTATGCCAAGAGGTGCATGTCGTCTGGTCGTGAATGCAGTAGTGAGATTGTTGACAGTGATAATGCGAATGCGCGGGTGTTGTGGTGTCGCGGGTCGGCGGAGAATGGTGGATGGTGGATGGTGGATGACAGCGGAATGCAGTGCCAGCGAGGAGACTCGAAGGCTGGTGAAAAATGGAGGACTCAGGCAGCCACGCCTACCGCAACCTTAATTGATCCCTGGTTGCCGCGTGCAGGAAGGCGCGGCCAGCCGCCAGACGTGCTCCTGCATTTTTAATAGACACTTTGCAGCCACAGAAGGAGCAGATGCGAAGACCACCTCAAACACACTCCTGAGCGCTTTCTGTCAGGAGAATTCAGCATCCCGCCTTCATGGCCGACCAAGCATGTCCCGATCCAGCACGCCCGTCATACCGCTGCACAATGCTCCATCTCCCTACGCACCGCCAAGCAGTTCCCAGTCGCATTCCTTGAGTGCGCCCGCCGCAGAAGGACGCTCCCTCCATTCTCGCGCCGCCAGTCGAATAAAGCTGCCCGGGCAGCAGAGCATCACCGCACAACATGCCACCCTGACGCCCGAGCAAGTCGCCCAGAGGCATTCCACATCTCTCACCAATGGCTTGCACCCCTCCGACGCCGCGACGCGATTGCAGGTCCAAGGCGCGAATGAGTTGCCATCGGAGGAACCAGACCCATTATGGCTGCGATTCGTTCAGCAGTTCAAGGAGACCTTGATTCTCCTATTGCTTGCCAGTGCTGCCGTCTCGGCTGTAATGGGCAACTACGAGGACGCCATTTCCATTTTCATTGCTGTGACGATAGTCGTGTCAGTCGCGTTCGTGCAGGAATATAGAAGTGAAAAGAGCTTGGAAGCATTGAACAAGCTAGTGCCGCATTTCGCGCATGTGATTAGGACATCTGCGTCTGAGCCTGTGGAGAATGGGGAGCCAAAGGGCGCGTCCAGTGAAAAGAATGCGGACCAGGCAAGCACAACCATATCGGCCACACAGCTGGTCTCTGGAGATCTTGTGCTCTTCCACACTGGTGACCGGATACCTGCCGATGTTCGAATTGTGCACGCCGCCGACCTCGGCATTGACGAGAGTAATTTGACGGGAGAGAATGAGCCTGTGACGAAGACGGCAGACACTCTGAGCCCTGTCAACTATGCGAACGGCAGCACAGATCCCTCGACACTGGTGAGGAATGGCGAGATTCGTCTCACCGACCAGACCAACATTGCGTTTCAGGGGACTCTGGTTCGATCAGGATATGGACATGGCATTGTCATCAGTACGGGAGGCGATACAGAGTTTGGCGCAATTAGTGCCTCGTTGCAGGAGATTGAGTCTCCAAGGACACCTCTCCAATTGAGCATGGATCGATTAGGAAAGGATCTCAGCTACATGTCGTTTGGTGTCATTGCTGTCATTATTCTCGTCGGTCTTTGGCGAGGGAGGACGTTCCTGGAGCTCTTCCAAATTGGAGTGTCACTGGCTGTGGCAGCCATTCCTGAAGGTCTGCCAATCATTGTGACTGTCACACTTGCTCTTGGCGTTCTGCGGATGAGCAGGAGAAATGCTATTGTGCGCAGACTGCCTTCTGTGGAAACGCTCGGATCTGTGAATGTGGTCTGCTCTGACAAGACAGGAACACTCACCACCAACCATATGACCGTCACCAAAATGTGGAGTTTTGACAATGACAAGCCGCAAGATGTCAACAAGATTTATTCCGATAGCCTCAATGCGGCCACTACACAAGCTGTACTCAGAGCAGCGAACATCGTCAATGACGGTAGACTCAACACGCATAGTCATGGTCAGATCACGGCTGCCAGCGCGGCGGTGCTTGCGAGCACTGGCGGCGATGACGATTTGGCCAATGCAAAGAGTCGGTGGGCTGGCCAGCCAACTGATGTCGCGCTTTTGGACCTGCTGGACAACTTTCACGAAGAGGACGTGCGAGCTCGCATCGGCCAGCGGAAGCACGAGATACCCTTCTCCAGCTCGCGGAAATGGATGGGTGTCATCAATGAAGCAAGTGACGGAAGCGATACTGCCTACATCAAAGGCGCCTTGGAACGCATCATCGGTCGCTGTGATACTTACATATCTGCCCAGGGCGAGGTCATTCTAGATGAGAAGCGACGGCAAGAAGTGGACCTTGCAGCTCGACAGATGGCAGAAGAAGGACTGCGCGTCCTCGCCTTTGCCAGCGGTCCTGTCAGGATACGAGGTGCTTCAAGCAGAAACACCAGCCGTGATGTGAGTGGCAGTAGATCTTCCACGCCAATGTCAGCACTGACGAAGGCTTCTGAGAAGGGTCAATCTGTCGGCGTCGACGAGAACGTCTACAGCGGACTTTGCTTTGCTGGTCTCGTTGGCATGTCAGATCCGCCACGGAAAGGCGTGGACAGGTCCATTCGCCGCCTTCTGGCTGGTGGTGTGAAAGTGATCATGGTTACTGGTGATGCCGAAACCACGGCTGTTGCTATTGCAAAGAAGCTGGGAATGCCCATCAACCTCAACTCTGCAATCGGATCTCCCGTCATCCGCGGCGACCAACTCGATCAAATGAGCGAAGCAGACTTGGCAGAAGCGATGAGTCGCATCAGTATTTTCGCACGCACAAGCCCCGAACATAAGCTGAAGATTATTTCGGCCCTCCAGTCTCGTGGAGATGTTGTCGCAATGACTGGCGATGGCGTAAACGACGCACCTGCCCTGAAAAAGGCGGACATCGGTATCAGCATGGGCAAGCTGGGCACAGATGTTGCCAAGGAAGCAGCTGACATGATCTTGACTGACGACGACTTCTCGACCATTTTGAGCGCGATTGAAGAAGGCAAAGGCATTTTCTACAACATCCAGAACTTCCTGACTTTCCAGCTGAGCACGAGCGTATCAGCACTGGGACTGGTCATGCTGAGCAGTCTGTTTGGCCTGAAGAACCCCCTCAACGCGATGCAAATTCTCTGGATCAACATCATCATGGATGGACCGCCCGCACAATCTTTAGGAGTAGAACCCGTCGACCCAGCTCTCCTCACACAACCACCGCGACCTCGCACCGCCCGCGTCCTCACACCAAAACTCCTCCGCCGCGTCTTCCAAAGCGCCGCCGTCATCCTCACCGGCACCCTCCTGACATACTACTCCCACCTCTCCGCGGAAGACCTCCTCGCACACTCCGTCTCCGCCCGCGACACGACCCTCACCTTCACCCAATTCGTCCTCTTCGACATGTTCAATGCTCTATCCTGCCGCTCTGCCAATCGCAGCGTCCTCATGGGCGAATTACCCTTACTCCCACCAAATTGGGTTGGAAAAAGCGGTGACGGCAACGTCATGTTCACATATGCTGTACTGGGAAGTTTGATCGGTCAGCTACTCGTAATATATCTTCCTCCGTTGCAGGCGGTGTTTCAGACTGAGGCGTTGTCGCTTGTAGATTTGGTTAAGCTTGTTTTTGTGGCGAGTTCGGTGCTTTGGATTGATGAAGGGAGAAAGTTTTGGGAACGGAGAAAGCAGGGGAGGAGTATTGGGAGGGCGGGGAGGATGGTGTAAAGTATGGTATTGTTTTGGAGGGAGAATTTTATAGTGAGTTAGCGTCGAGTGCGATTTGTCTGCTGTAGCAGTAGATTTGACGCGACAGGAAAGGAGAAATTTAGATTTTGTAACTTTGTCGTCTCTTTCTGGATCGAGAGACTATCTTCACGCGTACGAAATATGGTCTGGCACTCAGCTCAGTCTTTGATCGTATCCCCGAGCTTCCGTTACGTCTCTAAGCGGCAATCTCATTCCCACCACGCCCGTACATCGCCGTGGTATCCTGTTTCACGCTCAACGCATCACGTTGCTCAAGTGACAACCAGAGTATCCAGTTTCGGCATCTCCTCGAAGAACCTCGTCACATTCCTCGGTCCTCTAGGCCCTAATGACTTACGCGGGCATGGCACCGGCTTCGTTGGAGCAAGCAAAGCACTCTCCACTCCACCATACGGATAGACGCGCCGATACTTCAGCATTTGACCGTTGGGAGTAGGCGGAAGCATGTGTAAGGTGGTCAGGTTTGGGCAGTTCTCGACTATAGCTTGGAGTTTTCGTTCGTCCCATCTCGTTCGCAGACTGAGGTATTGGAGGGATTTTGGGGAGTAGCGGATCGAGTTGAAAGCTGAGGTGGTGTTGAAGACGCCGATGGATGTGATGGAGGTGAGATTCGGTGTAAATGCGGTGAAAAAGTGCGTGCCCGGGCTTAAGTCGAGGGATTTGATGCTTGGGAGAGTGAGGTTGTCGGTGAGGAAAGTTTGGTCGATTTGGGAGATGACTTCGTACTCCGGTGGATCTATACGGAGACGCAGGGTTTCGAGGTTCGTCATTTGTCTCAAGATTGTGGTGAAGTTCTTTAAGAGCTCGGTCGATGGTGCCACTGGGAGAAGGGTCGGCTGCAAGCTGTCTCCGTACTCTCTAAGGGCGATCTGGGCGGTCTCTGGCTTGAATGGAGCCATGAAGTCGAAGCGACGCCAGTCGATGTCACCTGCTGTTTCGAGATCGCTTTTGCTCGGGTCATGGGTATTGAAGTCCTCCTGTCGATAATGGTATTCTGCATAACCATGTTCTCTGAATTCAGCTTGGTGCACGATGTTCTGCGGCAAACGGATTCTGAATTCAACAGTCTGGTGTCTGGTGAAGCCGTATTCGATGCCAGAGTCGATAGTTTCCATGATCTTTTCCAGGCGCGTCTTGATGCGACTTGGTGGTGCTTCGAAAGGAATCGAGATGTTGATGGAAAGCTCGCGGGTGGTGTGCCACTGGTCGGCGCATTCTGCGAAAATGCGGAGTGCTTCTGCTGTCTGTGACCAGTTGTGCGTGGGACCAATGGTGAGGTTGAGTAGGTCGGATGGAGTCAAATGACATGTTGATGTCGAAGGGCTTTGCGAGGTCTTTTTGAAACCAAGAATATTTGCGTTACTGGAGCAAGCGTAGATGATAGCAAGCGCTGCGGCCACCAGAGAGTCGCGCATCGTGTCGCCGTGAGCGAGATGCGAGATGGTAGGTGAGAAAGAGCAGTGGCATGAGCTGTGCCGTTGAAAATGATACTTAGATCCTGGCAAGCTGACGTAACAAATTCACATGCGTTACAAGGTTCGAGTGAATGCGAGCTTCCACTTGCAACTGCTGTTGCCTCATGCACGCTCAACTGTCCTATTTACGGCGACATCTGCTTACGACTTCTTACGTACCCTCATCCTACCACGAGCTAGTACCTTTAGCGCAGACGTGGCGTACCGTATCGTGCAAGAAGGTTATCTCTTGGAGGAAATGGGATGATATTCCATGGTGGAACTCCAATATGTCTAGGTAGTTTGCTTTGAAATGCTGCAGCTGCAGTGGACGAGCAAAACATGGAACGTAGTTGACATAGAGAATGGACTGTATCTCTGTCAAATTGACGGCGCTGTGCTCGTCTCGATCGCTAGTCTCTTATTAAGACGCCTGCAAATGAGTGCGATAGCAACTCTCTAGCTCGTTTAAGATCGTGGTAGGATAGTTCAGGGAAAGCATGACATCTGCTCGATAGTCGTCACAAATCGCTAGAGCTCTTTTGCATAGCTTGGACGCCTGATTCTGCGTGTAGGAATACTGCACGTTGTTGTCGCATATTGCATGTTAAACGGTATCCGGCGAAGGTAGTGAAGTATGAGGACTGCATTGAGTGTAGTGCTGAGCGTAGTCGAGACGAAGCGAGATTGGACACTCGTTGTAGCACGTTGAAGGCTCGGTAGCAAAAGGTCGATCTGAAGTAGTGTACAAGCAGTACTCATGAATATGGAGCCTTGGACCGCCCGCACTAATGCAGTGCGCCCATCTCACATGTGCTCACAGATGCTTCGCAATCGTTACATACGAATAAGGGTACCTTAAAAGTTTCGTCGAGGGACATCTTACAAGGCATGAAAGTGAAGCTCTTGCGAGCGTTCCATTTCTTCGCTAATGATACATAAGAACCATCTCGACAAGCCTTCATCAATTCTGGGTATCAAGCTTCACTGGTTTGAAGCATTAATCGTAAAGTCGTGAGTTGGTCGTACACTATGTACGATGCATTCTTTCATCAGAATATTTCCGCCACCTCATGTACCCTCATATAAGATCCAACCAGGAGCGTGGCCTTCCCTGTGGAACTCAAGGCCAGATCGTGCAGGCGTACTATCTCGTATACTTGGTCTGTCCAGATCGAAAGGATCGCTGCGTCTACTATTTCTTGAGGCGTTGGTGGAAACAGAGAAGTGCGACAGTCCGCGAACCTGTGTTGCTGGCTGTGAAGTGGCAGTATTCGATCGTGCTCGAAAAGGATGAAGCAGGGAGCCAAGACTATTCCATGTCTTGCTCGCAGCTGCAGCAGCAGATGTCATAGCTGGCACTTGCTCGTGTGGTAGAGCAGGCAGTTGTTTCTCCGTCTCAGCTGTCGGCGTGAGGAAAGGATCCTCAGCTGGATACTGCTGTACAGTAGGCAGCGAAGTCAAGGATGGGTAAGATCTGAACGATGGTGTCGAAGCATAGGTCGCCACATATTCTCGAGACAGAGTCGGGTCTACTACTGCAACAGTAGGCACATCCTGAGCCAGCGTATTTGGCGTAATCCTGACCATAGATTGCGGTCTCGGCGAGGTGAACACAAATCCAGCGAACGCCTCCCGTTGTTTCCGCAAGAAACTGGTGGCTGTATCAGTCGATCGTCTTGGTGTCGTAGGACGTGAGAGATCCGGATTGACGACTCGCAGCTGGCCGAGAGGTGCCGAGTCTCGGTAGCCTTCTCCAGCTCCTGGGACAAAAGGTCGCGGCCAATGCCGGGTGCTCATGCGGATGATGCGGTGATCCTCGTCCACGCTCACTGGCGACATACTGTTCGGTCGCAATTGACTGTTCCTGGGCGAATCTCTGGCAGTACGACTGATTGGCAGGACCGTGGCCAACTCAGTCAGCTTCTGTTTGAGCGGAGGCCGTGGCTCTGTCTTCTCTGCCTTCTCCGTCAACGACATCAGATCAGAGTCATGATCTTTTCGCAGCAATCGCAGCACCAGACATATAAGTAAGCCGATGAAGACAAGCCCTGCGATGGCGCCTGAGATTCCGCCGATGACAGCACGTTTGTGCGGGCTGCTCGATTCCATAGCGGTGGCTGTCGCATTGTTTGAGGAAGAAAGGTGTGTTGTTGGATTTGCTGTCACTACAGGTGGAAGGACATGATGAGAGGTTGGCGTGATCACCGATGGCAGGGCGGCCCAAGCGCTGGACGTTGGCTGGCTGATGGCGGGTGGTGGGGATATGCTTGACTTCGATTGTGTCGCCCTTGTGCTCTTGGTCCATGTTGATGTCGAGGAAAGCGTTGTCTGTGTTGATGATGAAGGTGTTGTAGTGGTGCTGGAATGTATAGCTGGTGTTGGTGCGAGTACTGTGACGATGGACGTTGACCAGAACGTGGTGACGGTTGCAGTGGAGTATGGAACTGTTACCAGCACTGTCCCAGCCATTATCATTGAAGCAGCCACTCCAGACTGTGATGCTGTGGCCGTTGCAGTATGCTGCGGAAATTGCTCCATTCTCACGCTCTCCGCTCATGCTCACAGACGAACGACGCTTCAGATGAAGCACGATACATCGTGTTCAGCGTCAGCATTAAGCGTCTTTTCTCCCGCAATGCGAGGTCGTAGGGTAGGGCAGGGAAAAGTGTGAAGAATAACTTATGCGTGCTGCAGGGTGCAGGTACAAGCGCGTTTATGTGCCCATGACATAGAACTAGAGTACTGTAGGAGAGGCTCCGGCGCGAAGACGGCGGCGTGAAACAGAAGGGATGCATAGGCATAGGCATAGGCATAGGCATAGGCATAGGCATAGGCATAGGCATAGGCATAGGCATAGGCATAGGCATAGGCATAGGCATAGGCATAGGCATAGGCATAGGCATAGGCATAGGCATAGGCATAGGCATAGGCATAGGCATAGGCATAGGCATAGGCATAGGCATAGGCATAGGCATAGGCATAGCCATAGCCATACAGCAGACAACAGGATCTCGCCCATCAGATTCCATACTTGGCGAGTGGCCGCATTGACGTGCAGGGATCAGACAACGGTTGGAGGAGTGACTACGCTGCCATCTCCTCGATGTTTCAAGCTGCGTCTGTCGGCGGCAAAGGCACGCTGATCCATCGTCGTGATGGACACGCTTCGACAACCCGATGTCAACAACGCTGTTCGGGATGCGAGCGCTTCCAGTCGCGTGAGAACAGTCTATCAAGCAGGGTGCATAAACCCAGTATTCTATAGGTGCCTTGCAAAAGGGCCTGGACGCTAGAAAGCGGGGATCGAGGCCTACTACTACATAACCCAATCTACTATTAAACAACGATATACCGTTAAATACTACATTATCAAGATCGCAAACACGAGTACTATATATTATCTTACTTTACATATCTTTCTATATATATCTAGTATCTTTAATAGTATTATTTATAGTATATCTATCTATAAGCTATATTTTTAGTACCTACCTAGCCTTAAGCCGTACCTCTCGGCTTTATACACTTCTACTATATACTATATACTATATACTATATATAGTATATCTATACTTACTAAATAAGATAAGAACCTAATATAATAGATACTAGATAATAGTATAGAAGACTATCTTGTAGTTAAGATACTACTTAGTAGAAACTATAGCTTGTAGACTACTATATAGAACCGGATTACTAGGTAGAATAGGACTACTTCTATATATCTAGTAAAGGATAGATTTCCGATAGAAGGCCTTATATTATAATACTAGCTATACGTAACGACTTACTAGACTTCTTAATAAGAAGAAGTATATACTAGATCGAAGAACTATAGATAATATTACTAGAAAACTATTAATAATAGGTTTCTTAATCTACGATTAGTCGCTATCTTAGTAGTAGTAACTTTATATATAAATAGTTATCTTGTATAGCTTTATAAAGAGACTCTATAGTAAGGATACTATTTAAGGCTAAATTGTAATTATTTGTAGCCTTCTAACTAGTATACCTTAACAAGTCCTATACTAGTAATAAAATAGTACTTCGAAGAAGAGATTAGTTACTAAAGGATATACTAGTACGAGATATCTAGTATCTATACTACTTATAGCAATATACTATTCTTCTAGTATATGTTATTACTAGCTATCTTCTAGAACTATTAATCTAATAAGGTAGTATTAATAGTAACAACTTTATAGTATTCGTATATAATTAAGTATTACTATACTATATACTATATCTAGGTCTATAGTTAGTTATATTACTAGACAACTATAGTAACTATTCGAGGATCCTTCTAAAGGATATATACTTAGCTATAGGGATCTATCTAGATTCTACTATTTCTTCTATCTTGTTTACTAGACTATAATACTATAGAACTAAGCTTTAAATATCTAAAGTATTAGCTTAGAAAGTACTAGTAAATAATATCTAAGTATAGGATACCTTATTAGTAGGTAGACTTCTAGGCATATCTAGAACTAATATATAAAGGATAGAGAGATAATATTAATTACTTAGTATAGTTTAAATACTATAAAGTATTTAAGAAGCTATATAAATATAGTCTAATAATATAGGTAGAGATATAGTAGTAGTAAATTCTTGCATTACTATACTATTCTAACTACTAGACAAGTAGCTATCCCTATCTATCTTTAAAGGTAAAAGCCCTTAGTATATAGCCTCTAGTATAAAACCCTTCGCCTCCTTCCTACTATATAGGATTCTATCCCTACCTTTTGTATTTATTTAGGCTATAGGATATAGAGAGGATCTCTATTACTCCTTCCTCTTACTAGGCTCTCGTTCCTACTTCCTACCTTTCTCCTCCTCCTTCTCTAGCTCTTCCTTTATAAGGAAGAACTACTTAAAGAGGCCCTCCTTAATTATCTATCTAGTTACCTTATTTAAGCCCCTCTTCGTTTAGGTAATCTTCTACTATAACGATCCTATCTTTTAGAGGAGTTAGTTTCTTATACTTTATCTCTTTAGATAGAAGAGTATAATATACTTAGGTATCTAGGCCCTATATCTATATATATACTCTAATATCTTGTCTAGAACCCTCCTCCTTATAAGATATACATTTAAGCTAATGTATTCGGTCCTAATTAGGGTTACTATTGTACTCTATTTTCTTAACTATCCTTAGTAGAGTTCCTTACCCTTTAGCCCTTCTTACTAGGCTATAGGGAGTTATTAGTCCTATTAGGATATCTACCTTTTCCTAACTTAGCTTTCCTATTATGTATTCTATTTCTAGTATATCTACTATAATTTAGGCATTATTCCCCTCTATCGGATATATTCCCTAGTCTATTTATTAACCTATTCTACTATCTCTCTCTATCTTATCTTTAGGTCTTATACCTAGGCTATACCTCTACTCCTCCTATATTCCTTCTAGACCTCCTTATATCTCTCCTAGATATACTTAGTAGTAGGTTTATCGTTTACCTTAACTAACTATTATCTTGCTATCTCTTATATATATATAGAGAGGGATAGGATTTGTATTTCCCTTTAGAGGACCCCTTCTACTACGCTCTTATATACTCCTATAATATATCTTAAGGCTTGGTTTTGGATTTTTTCTAGCCGTAAGGCAACCCCTTTCCTATATCTAGGTAGTCCTTCTAGTATTATCTAGACTTTAGCCCTATATATTATTGTATGTTAGAATATATAGTCTAGTTAGTAACCTAGCAAGGGATGCCAAGGTAGACTGGATCACATAATAACTATCATGTGACTAATCCAAGCTAACACCTTTCAGGTTTAGCTCTAACCTATAGATAACAACAACAACATACTTGCTATTCCTACTTTGGCCCCTACTATTCCTTGTAGCTTCTATTGTAGTTTATGATCCATTTATACCTATCGGCCCTCCTTAGCTCGACATTGTAGGCCTTACTATAGCTATATATAGATATCTTACCTTTTAGAATAATACTCCCTATATTAATTTATATAGCCTTTAGAGTAAGGATATCTAGGATATGCCTTTCTCTACTACTTTCTTAATATATAGATCTTACTATAGTTTCGAATCTACCTATACCCTTAGTAGTTAGAGGAATAGGGTAGGCCTATCCTTAAACCCTAGTATATTAACTATAGCTTATAGGTTATGTCTTTTCCTACTCCTAGTAAAGTAGATTAGTTAGTACTTCTATAGTACAAAGGTAGCCCTATATTTAGTTACCTATTATATATACTTATTATATACTATCTCTAGCTTTCTATAGTTCCCTTCTATACTTTTTCTATATATAAGAATGTTAGAGTCGTCTACGAAGCCTATCGCTATAGTTCCCCTATCTTTAAGGTTAGGAAGGAGTATAGATATAAAGAATTGGAATAGGATTAGTAAGATTATTAATCCTTGTAGTATTCTAGTTGTTTAGGGCCTTGCCTAATCTATATAGTCCCTAAGGCTAAGGCATATAGTCCTATCCTAAAGGAATAACTAGATAAATTCTACGATATATTATAGATATACTTTTATTCTAATATTTGTTAGAATATATAGTCTAGTTAGTAACCTAGCAAGGGATACCAAGGCAGACTAGATTATATAATAACTATTATGTAACTAATCCAAGCTAACACCTTTCAGGTTTAGCTCTAATCTATAGATAATAACAATATACTTACTATTCCTACTTGAGCCCCTACTATTCCTTATAGCTTCTATTATAGTTTATAATCTATTTATACCTATCGGCCCTCCTTAGCTCGATAGGTTATAAGCCTAGGTTTGTAACTATAAGGTAGAAAGACTAAAGTAGTATAGGTTACTCCTAAACCTATAAGTCTAGTCTTAGAAGGAAGAGGTAAAATAGGAGAGGGAGACTTAAGGTAGACCTATACACATTGTACAAAGAAGCCTTATATATATAAGCTATAAAAGAACCTAGTAAGGCACACTTGCTTAAGGTATATTAGATCGCTTAGAGTATAAAGGGAATAGATAAGCCTAAGTCTTAAGTACCTTTAGATAAGCCTTAGGAGTCGAGACTATACTCGTTAGCGTTAACCGTACGCGCGTCCTTCTTTCCTTACTATAGAATTATTAGACTTATTTATAATATCCTAAGTACTCGGCGTATAGCCGGCTATATAGCCGGCTATAGGGAGTACTCTTACCTTAGCGCGAAATTCGGTATCTACCTCGTCCTATCGATTCCCCTATACTAAACGACATTTTTAAGTCTTCAAATGCTTCGTAGTAGTAGTATTACCGTCCCTAATTAACGGATGCTTCATAACTAGCCTATAGAACTTGCATATTACTACCGGCTAGCCCTTAAGCCTATCGAGTACGGCAACCGTCCTACATGCTACTCCTTTAGTTAAATACTTCTAGATAAAACT